>JAOWAY010029801.1:0-12219 GCA_028565895.1 Goniobranchus geometricus
TACCAACTATGTATGTATATGTATGCAGACAAAATAATGTGCCTTTTGGACAATAAACATCATATCTTATCTTATCTTATTTACAAAATTGTTTTCGGTACCCCAATCCGATTGAGCGAGTGCATCTACTCCACAGCATCGTGGGTCAAGATATTGGCTGTTGTATCCATTTAGGAGAGTGGTTTTGAATGATGCAAATCAATGTAGGGTATGTGGCTCCCACACTATGTTTAGATATTGGAAAAGGCATGGATTCAACCCAATTCGTATTGGCTTTGGATATGACTCAGCATATCTGCCTGTACATTTTGTGGACCAGCTAAGTGGTTTGCACTGATTTATATTTTGTTGTTGATTACTTGGCCCAAATTCGCCTGGCTATGATGGCGAGTTTCTTGTTTGGACCCCCTGCAAGTTTATGTACGCGACTGTACATATATTGTCTGTTAATATTTGAACCTGCTGTCCTTCGATATGAGGCAGAAATGTCATCGATGATTGATATACCGCCTGCAGCTCTCTCAGATTGGAGCTTTTGTTTTTTGCTATCTTCCAACCCCAGCAACCCTGTGCTTCTCCTTATGGGTGCGTCCATAACTTTCCACCCCAGCCCCCTGGCTTGCATCTGTTGAAATTTGAATTATGTTGCTGCATTTAGTTTTGTATGTGGTACCATTCCAAGATGTTAAAGCAGTATGCCACCACCTAAGGTCTGCCCAAGTGGCTGGGTCAATGATTAGATTTTGTTGCCAGGACAATTTCTTGGATAGGCATCTATGAAGATTTCTTAAAAGTAGCTTTGCAGGCAGAATTGCTTTCATCATGGATACGCATTGTCCTGTGACTCTGGTAAGACCCCTGGCAGTTGCTGACCTTTTTTTTTTTAAATTCTGACAATGTCTTTTTTAACTCTAGTAATTCTTTCCTTAGGAATGCTAATATAAATACTATCAGATTTCCTACTTGTTTCAATGATATAACCTAAAAATTGAGCCTTTGTACTGGGAACCAGTTTGCATTTATCTAAGTTTAAGAACCATCCAAGTTTTTCAAATTCTTTTACCACCCAATCTGTTTTTATCTATTTTATCACAAGAATCACAAAAGATGAAGTCATCTACATAACCTACCATTTTCAAATCATGAGATCTAAAATGTTCTATTACAGTCCTGACTACCTTACAAAAATAATATGGTGAGATATTACTGCCAAATGGCAAAACTCACCATTTATAGAAAGTGTTCTTCCACTGAAAGTACATGTATTTGGAATCGCTCTCTTTCACAGGGATATGGAAGTATCCGTTTTTGTGGTCAAAAGTTATGATATAGTCCTCCGGATGAATTTCCTCAATCATAGTGTTTATGTCTTTGTATGTAAATTTAGGTGGTTTAATGTGCGAGTTCAAATGTCTCAGATCTGTAATAAGTGTATACAAGTTTTTCTTTGGTACCTCGTTGATAGGGTTAATCCACTTTGGCTTGATGATAGAATTGCATTTTTCTATGCATTTTGCCTTTAACAGTGCTGTCACTTCATTATCAATGAATTCAGTTTCCTTTGAAAAAAATTTTCTATTCTTTTAATGAAAAGGTTGTGGTTCGTTTTCTATTGGCAAAGGCACGCCTTCTCTTAACCACCCGATGACACATTCATTTGTACAAATTTCTTCCCAGTAGTATAGTTTAGTCTTTAGATTTGACCCTAAGAATGGACTGGGCTGACTCGTCATGCTTTGTTTGAACCCAATGGTTGGGACATAATATTATAGGCGGACTATTATGAAGGCGATAAATTAATCAACAGACTCAGGTCGACGAAATGTGAATTGCTCTTATTCACTCCCTCGCTGTCCACGCCACATCATGTAATTTCTGTAGCCTTGGCCACACTCCCTTCTTCCGCGACTTTTGCTGGTGAAGCATGCCTGTGTTGACGCTAACTCTGCAGTGACATGGACGTTTTGTAGTGCCTCTGGTGAAAAGGATGCTTGATTATTTTCAAACGATCTGAAAAGTCTTCAGATCTTCGTTGAAAGTACTGCGCACATATAAAGATGCATATTCTGATTGCAAAAAACTATTTTGAGCCGCAAAAATGATAAAAAGGTTCTCCAAATCAGATTTTGAAACAAAGATTTGTTCCTCTTTTGAATCAGGAATTTGCAAGAGTACCTTAAGACCTGTTTCACTGTATTTCACACATTTAGAAATGACCTTTAGTATCGGAGGACAATCCTGTTTCAATCCTGACAAAGTATAATGGACTCGTAGATTATATGGTACAGGCACTCTGATGAGAGAATCCCTTAGACGTTCATGGTCTCTCTGGACGTCAGCTGCTCTGAATCCGGAGGGGTTAGAGGGACTGACGTGGTCATAGTTATAGTAACTGTCGAGCTGTACTCTAGGTCGGTCAGTTATAAAACGCCCTGGTGGCTGAGATCCAGTTAATTGTTCTTCAACGGTGATAGGCCTCGACCCAGGCCCAGCATTGGCTTGTCACCTTGATGAGTTTGATTAGGACTAGATCTAGTGTGAGAGTCTCGATCAAGATTTCCTAGTTTTCCTTCTAATCTTTGGATTGTTTTGGTTAGCTTGTTCACCTGTTTTTCTTAGACTTCTAATTAGTCATGGTTTAAGAAGCGATCAACTGTTTGAAATCTACCTTTCAAAGTTCACTCGGGCAAGAGTGTGTTCACTATGTGAGAGTGCATTATGGCGAAAACATCTTGTAGCACACAAACCCTGTGTGCTACCCAAAACAGAAGAGCTCCAAGCACATCGGGTGATGACAATGAATGGCTGGAAGGAATTTGGACAACACAGATAAATATTTTTAGACAAAGATCTACCTGTCATATATAGAAGAAGAGTCTTCAATCAGTGTGTACTGTCGGCAATGACATAGACTGTCATAAGAACGCTAACATTGAGACTTAAAACGCATCACAAATGGTAGTGGAAAGAAGGATACTTGGTATAAAGTTGCAAGATAGAGTAAGGAATGGAATTCTTAGGGGAGAAACAGAATTAATAGATATAATAAATTACGTCATAAAAACAAAATAGGAAGGGGCAGGCCATGTGACCCATCTCAGAGATTATAGATGGATGAAGAGATGTAGGGTATGGCAGCCACATATTAGTAATAGGTCAAAAGGCAGATCAAGAAGAAGATCATGAGATGACATGCAACAACTCATTGGACTCACATGGCACTGAGAGGCAAAGAACAAGCAGGAATGGAAAAACCTGGCAGAGGCTATTTCCAACAATGGAAGATTATAGCTAGACTACAAGACTACAAGAAAACAAGATTCATGTTTTTGTTATTCAGTCATCTCTTGCCATTTGTCTTAATTCAGAGGGCCTTAGCATATTATATAAGTCTTGGACTGAGTTAGACGATGACATATATCATTTTTTCATTAATCTTGTGCCCACCTTAATGTCCTTTTTATTTTGATAGCAAAATATTGATGGATTTCGAGTCCTGATAATTTAAAAAAATTTTTGCTCGTGTTAATTGTAAAAACATCCACAACAATTAAGTCTGTTTTCCTTTTCTTAAAGCTTCTCTGATTAGGCATAACAATATTCAATATCGATGTTAGAAAAAAAACAATCCATTGAGATTATTAGTATAGTGTATTTAACATTAAATTGTTTTCATGTGAAGTTCAAAGAAAGAGAATTTTTGTGGTCTATAATGAATTCATCACTTCTTCTTTGTACCATTCATCCTCTTTTCTTCATGTCACTCTAAGTTTCAATTTAATTCTCATCTCCGCATAGTTGTGAGAATGCTGAAGACATTTGTACATCACATGAATGTCTGAATGGTGGTACCTGTGTCCCTCATGGAAGTGTGAGATACACTTGTGATTGTCCTCCTATTTATCGTGGTGCTTTCTGTGAAGAAAATGCAGGTAAAAATCCAATGTTACCTCTGAGGCTTCCTCTTATAAAGTTAAATGTTTGAATTGTATGTATATATTCTCATGCTTAAGAAAAAAACTACATATGTGGATAAAGCTTAAGTTGAATACATTCGATTGAATTTGACAGAAGTGTGATTTGTAATAAGGAAGTGAGATTTTGGTGACAATTTTAAATCTTTTTCTTGTCATTTCATTCAAGCCTCTAAAGCAAAATAAGATAAGTTTGCAAATAATATATGTGATGATGTAGGTAGTGTAAGCTTGCACCTCAAAGTGGTATTTGGTCTTTTGCAGCAATTATTATGCCTTTTAATACATATCTTTTGAATATCCATCTATGTATTTCAGATGACTGCTTCTCTCATGATTGCAAAAATAATGGAGAATGTGTGGATGGAGCTGGGACCTACACCTGCAATTGTACAACTGCGATTGGCTATAGTGGATCCAGTTGTGAAATTATTGTCAGCCCTTGTTCAGGTATAGACTGTGGAGGACAAGGACAATGCATTCCTGATTATTTAATGCAAACCTACAGATGTGTTTGTCAAAGCAACTATGAAAATAGTGGAGGTAGGTTTGCATAATCAGTTACAATTATTTATATCTTTAGAATGGCCCCTTGCTGACTGTGAATAACCTTCAGTTTGATTGACTTACCCAAAGGCCAGTAATTTAAGAGGAAACCAAACACTGTTCACAGGATGAGCATAAATCATGTGACAAATACCGTCCCCATCGAAGCCAATGGTCAGCCTTACACTGTCATAATGGGATAAAAGAGAGGCATCGTCTTATCATTACAAGTTATCTAGACAGAAGGAGACTGTTTATCTCACAGTACCAATGATTCCAACTTGACGTGGCAGTCATGCAATCTTTTGACGGGTTTGTTGATGTCTCCTTGAAAAGAAAAAAGGTCAAAAGTCAAAACTGTCCTTTCATATAAGGGTCCCTATTGTGATTGTACTTTCACATTATTATCTAAGTTTAAAAGACCTATTGAGTGTGTTTACGCATTTCACTTTTCATTTCTCATATCGTTTCATCATTCTTGTGTGCTATTTTAATCATAAATCACAATTGAAAATTGTACATGATATAGAAAAGCAAAACCATTCTTTGAGCAGATCAATCTATTGTACTAGGGCGCCCCTTAAATATGAAAGATGTGACTTGAAGCACGGTATGTCAATCATCTTACATTCATTCAATTGATTATGGTTGCAGCAAATTCTTGCATGAACTTCAGCAACTGTACCTGCTGCAGGAAGTAACAGACAGACTGCTGTCTAAAAATGCAAAAACTGAAAGAGTTAGAACAAAAAAAAACTTTTTTATACCTTCATTGATAAGGCAATTACAGCAATACTCTTGACTGCCAGGAATTTCATGCAAATCATTTAATAAATAGAAAAAAAAATAATTACATTATGTCTAATTCCCCTTTTACATTGTTGTGTGCAATCGTTTAATTCTAATTAATACTATTGCTATCTTTAATTTGTGCTGTAAGCTGCTGAAATATGTTAAGATGTGACTGTGTTATTTTGTATTCAATCCAATACCATAAGTCACAGCATCAATCTTGAAGATAAAAAGTGACTTTAGTGCTGTAGTGGTGGTTGGTTAACGGTGCATTATTATTCTATTCTAGGAATTTTGCTTTGCGATGTTCTAAGTTTCCTTCATCTCTGATCTTGTCGAAGTGAGTTCCTTAATCATACAGTGCTGAGAAAGAATGACATCTTGTGTGCGTTTATATTCTAGAGTACAGGAAGATATAAGTATGCATGATGAAACCAAATTTCTTAGACAAGACAACAAAGATTTTGATCTGATTGTAATTCATTTTAATTTTATTAAATATCTCTAATAAAAAAAGAATCTTCTCTTCTCTTTTCAGGGGATCCATTAAACCAATGTGTGCCACAAAATTTCTGCGATTCAAATCCATGTGTAAATAATGGGACTTGCAATCCAAGCTCAGAGGAATGCTCTTGTCTTGATGGATACTCTGGTTCATTATGCCAACACAATACTGATGACTGCAAAAACAATCCCTGTCTACATGGAGGTCGATGTATTGATAAGATCAATGATTATGAATGTGATTGCCAGCCTGGCTTTGACGGTAAGATTTTATTAAAACTCTTGTGACAACATGTGCTATAAAGTAATTTGAATCAGTTTCTGAAATATAGATGATTTATTTCTAAAATTTAGCCCTTTTGACAGTCAATGTTAATTAATAGAATTCATGAATTAGCCAAATTGGATTTTTGACTTATCAAGCATTTGAAAGATGTGATCAAGTCAGAAGGCTAACTTGACTGCAAAGACCAAATTGTTTCTGTTGTGTTTTGTTTTGTTTTATTGTTTTTCTTTTGACCATTTTTATGAAAGATTAAATACATTGTTGCTGTTTTTATAGAAGATAGGCACTAAGATTTAAAAAAGAATCAACAAGAGATTTCCTTCTTCAATTAAAAGACTTTACCCTATTATTTGGTATGGGACTTGGCAGATAATAGAATTTATTCACTTACTCTTACAAAGTATCCTTTTGCTTCCTTATTTTTCAGGAGAACATTGTGAACATTGTGAAAATGATAAAAATGAGAGCAAATATTTGAATTGACAAGCATTTCGTTTTTACATAGTCATGAGTGTAATGCATGTACCATAATATTTGTGATGGGGTTTAATTTGTGCCAGAAATTATTCACTTACCCTTAAAAGATGTCCTACTGTTTTTGTCAATTTTCAGGAGAAAATTGTGATGAGAACATAAATGAATGCACACTGTTAGATCCATGTGACAATGACGGTAGTTCAAACTGTAACGATGGTATTAATTCATACATATGCCAATGCAATCCTGGTTATACTGGTGTGAATTGTGATGTAAGTACTCTTTGGTAATTAATTCTACAATGCATTGTGTTCTTGTTTTTGTCATTTCCATCTTAAATTTATATCCACTATACATTAAGAGGATTGCATGAAAGTAGCAAAGTAGTTTTACATATAGATAATGCAATTGACTTTAGCTGGTTTAAAAGAATTAGGTCTGATAAAAATAGTCAAACAGAATGGACCAAACTTAAAACTGCCGTAAATTTCATAACATGCAAGGAATGAAGTTTAGTACAATATAGTTTTATAGAGGCCAAAGGTACACTCCATAAGGCCCAAGCAAGATTCCAACACAACCAGCCTTCACTTTTAAAAGGGCAACGGAAATTATATCAAATACATGAGTGTCAAGACTCATTATCTTCTCACCATATTATGATTAATATGCAGCAATTTCATTGTGACTTTTGGAAGCATATGTGTGCATTTGATGGCTACATTGAGATACTTTCTTGTAACAAAGTGCTTCAGCTACTTATTGCTCTATGAGGATGACATTTTTGCATAAGATTTTCTTCAAATATGGTGACATGACTTGATGTGGGTTGCATCCCATTTCTAACATTGCAATGCCTCAGCTGCTTTCCTGATACGGGCTGTCATCATATTCCATCTTCTTTAATTCTGTGCAACTGATATTTTTTTCCGATCGTCTTTAGTTTGTAGCTTTCGTGGTTGTTGGATGACATATGGTTGCTTTCCTTGCTGGTATGTCCCTACCTCCTCTGAGCAGGTGTCCAAAGAGGTTCCAACAGGCCTCAAGGATGTGTATTGATAATGGTTTCTCACCACATTTTTTTATGCAGAGACTTATTTTTTGTGATTTGGGATATCTGATGTTTAGTACCTTTCTAAGTCATTTCCTGTTGAAGGCTAAATTTCTTTAGATCAAAATAGATTTTACCAGTGATTTATAGAGATGTATTTTTGTCGCTTTTTTTAATGTTGTTTCCTTTCAGCCATATGTTGTTTAATTTGTTTAGGGCAACCTAGGAGATGCGTTTTCTTCTTTATCACAATAAGGGACCCAACTTTTTTTCATTTGTCTCTAGTCAGTTTCAGTTCTTGAAATTGATGTATATTCTGTTTTATCTACGTTGACTTCTCGGTGGTGGTTTTTGAGGACCTTTTGGATTTCATTTATATTTGCATCTTAAAATCCGGTAAAGTCAACATTGTCAGTGTAGGCAACTTCATTTGGCATTTGTTTTTTCTAAAGAGTCTGGGCTTGGGGCATCATAGTTCAAACTTCTTTCTTATGATGGTTAAGTATGTGAAAAAAAAGGAGTTGGGGGATAGATCATTTTGGAACGTCTAGCAGTCACATTTGGATATTGAGTGTGCAAATCAACAGATTCTAGTTATTTTTTCTTAACAAGCAATACATCTTTTCCTTAAAATTGATTAAGTTGAATGCCTTTAAAAGAATTTATTTACTTCTCTAGCATGTGCAAGAGTGTGATTTAGCAAAATAAAATCTGAAAACATATTATACATAATTCATTTTTAACCCATAGAACTTTGCATTTGCTCTGTCAAATTATACGTTGGTGTGTGCTCTTGGGGTTAAGCATTAAAGGTGATAAAAGGATGCCTGCAAAACTAAAAGAGAAAGTCTTCCTGACAATTCTAGACTGTTGATGATATACGGCCAAGGGACTGTGGCACTAAATAGATAGCAGGAGCCAGAGGCAGCTTAAAGGAAGATACTCCATAGCAATAGTGGATTAGCAAATTAATAATGAATAAATCTTAGGTAGGCAGGTTGGGAGACAAAGTGATACGTGAGAGAATTTATATTGAGGTGGTTTGTTCATGTTAAGAGGAGACATAAAAGAGTACATTGGCAAGAGAATACAAAGTTTACACCAGTAATGAGTAGATCCCATAGTTTGTTGAGCATAACATGTCTTTCACAATTGAATCTACTTTTTTTTTTCCATGGTTTGCAGACTGAAATAAATGAATGTGCATCAGCTCCTTGTCTTCATGATGGAGATTGCATCGAACAAGTGAATAACTACATATGTAACTGCACAACAGGATGGAGAGGAACAAATTGTGAAATGGAAGAAACAGTTTGCACACCTGATTTATGTAGCAATGATGCAGATTGTTTTTCTGTTGCTGGGGATTATTTCTGCAGGTTTGAAGATTTTTGAAGAATGAGCAAATTCCAACAAAATATGTCTTCTGACATACTTTTCCTCATTGTAAATGAATCTGATACCTCATTATTCATTTATTACATTTTTAAAGAGCAGAGCAGCCCTTCCACTGTAGTTGCAGTTTGAATCCTTTCAAGAAAATAATGCCCTAACTCTTTGCATGGCAATCACCTATATTTTGTCTCCTCTAGCCAATTGTGGATATAGTGGTTGTTGGAGGTTTTTTTTTAAATTTTTGTGGTCTCTCACTTTACTTTAAATAACTTTTCATAAAATTTACAACTGTTATTTTCCATGTTGTATCCTTAGATCCTTATTCATTACTCTCAAGAAAATATCGACACTGCTACGATTTTGGCAGAAGTCAGAGATATGCCAAAATGCAACTGATATAGTGTTGAAAACCGGAGAACAAGAGCTATCTGATCATGTTATGAGATTGAAAATGCACTCATAGAGTTTTGTACAAAACTAATAGATTCAAAATAGCATGAGTCATCATCAGATTTATGCCAATCAGCATTTTGTCAAATATCTCAGAAGTATAGAAAATGACTTATGCCAAAATCGTAGCACAGTGACGATAAATGGCATTACATACTTTTTGCTATATCTAGCATGTCTATGTTTGTTATAAATTTACCTATACTAAGTATCTGCTGTCCATAAGAATTAATGTGGTTCACACTAGCAATATTTGTGACACTGAAAGAGTTAAGAACAAAAGAGTAAATATTAATGGAATCAAATAATTTCTGTGTAATGCTACCAGATGGAATAGGTGGTAACTTATTAAGATTAAATGTACCTAACTGATACCTGTCTCATAAAAAGTATTCCAGGAACTATTAAACGAAAACAAGGTACCCTTATATTGGACACCACTATCAAAAATATCAGACTCGAAGTAAACAATAGAAAGAAACCTTTGACATTAAATTGCTTCATCACAGTATTCATCTGTTAAAAAAAAAAAAAAAAAAAGGAATTACCCTAAATGACAACATGAAATGGAATGATCACATTGACAACATCTGTAATAAAGCAAATAGAAACCTGTTCCCTTTGGCATGAAATCAAATCATACAGTCAGCAGGTTGAATTGAATTATAGAAGAAGAAGAAGAAGAAGAAGGAGGAGAAGAAGAAGAGGAAAAATAAGAATACGAAGAATAAGAAGAAGAAGGAGTAGGAGAAGAAGGAGGAAAGGATTACTGACATTAGGGGAAACCAAAAGAGCATAAAACTTACGTTTTACTGTTAATACATTTTGGCATCATGTAATTCTTAGTCCTAGTGCATTGGTAGGTAGTCCTTACATTTGTAAACAACCTCTCAAATGTGGCAGTTAATTATATCAGACTAAAGAAGTATGTTTAACTACTTTATTATAACTTCAAGCATTTCCATGAAAATGCAAAACCAGTAACAGAATAACAAGGGGGGAAAAACACATACAATATCCCGCCTTTATTTACAGGTGTGCTCCAAATTCTTATGGCGAAAGATGTGAAAACAGTGTTGAAATTTGTGAAGTGGCCAATCCATGCATTCATGGTGACTGCTCTGAGATGGGTGGCACAGTAGAATGCGGCTGTCCTATGGGTGAGATGATAAACTTAAACACTTAATTAATTTATTCACTTTTTATTAAAGAACAAAACAACATTATGTCAAGACGTGACAAAATTAGGCTGTTCAGAATGCATAGAGATCTAAATGGATAATTAAGAATTAATACAAAATACACTGAGGATAGTTTAACGCCAACAAAATATAGACTAATCAAAACATCCAGATCCTGAGCAGTTTTATTACTCAGTGAAAACTAATGGCCTAGAGCTTATCAATCTGTACAAGTTGAAAGCAATAAGCCCATGAAATGTCATTCAAAATGGGTAGATCTAGTCATTTCTACCCTATCAAGTCCTGTACCATGGTGATTGGAAGAATTTGCATCCCATCTTTACCTGTATTCAGGTAAATTGGAGGAAACCTTATAGCCTGCAGGCACATCCGTACTGGCACAAACATGGACACACACATACACACATACATTCACATACAGACGCAACATCACCCTTGTCCATGACAAAAATGTTATATGAGTGCTGTCATAAGATTTAAAATGCCAGCATTTTCTCAAAATATAGATGGCCTAAACATTATTATTCAATGTACTGTATGGTTAGATCTCTGGCTAGTACTTGGGGTTAGGGGCATGCTTAAGGCTGGAATGACTGTCCTTGAAAGCATGTAGTTTATAAAGCAAAAAAATGTAAAAGTTAGATTGCATGTCTAGGGTGACGGGCACAAACCGGCCAAGTCAAAAAGTACAAATTTTACAGGAGAGACTAAAAATTGTTTAATTCACTTAAAAGTATATATAAACTGAAACTATTTTGCACTTAGCTCTGGGTGGAATACTTACTTAGATGTACTAAATATTTTTTTTTTAATCAAATGAATGTGTAATGAGATATTTGACTTAGCCGTTTTGAGACTTAAGAAATTAAAACTACCTGGCTGGTTTGTGCCGTTGTAGCGACTTGGCTGTTTTGGGCCATATGCTTTCAAGATGGTCAGGAGACTTGGCCGTTTTGTGCCTTCGGCCTTTGTGATGGTTGGGTGGATTAGCCGTCGTGTGCTGTCTGTCTTTAAGATGACAGGACTACTTGGCCGTTTTGTTCTGACAATGTTGACCTGAGTATTTTATAATTCCATTCCAATGACATGATTTTGTAAATTGACTTCAGCGACCGATTCAACCGTTTCGCACAATTTTTATCACTGTTATAATCCTTTATATATTTAGTTTGATAAAATTTATGTCTATTGCTGTAGTAAGATTAATTTCACTTAGCGTATTGTTGTTTGTTTTTACATCAAATGAGAGAGACAGACAGACAGACAGACAGACAGACAGACGGACGGACAAGCAGACACAGACAAACAGACAGGCAGAAGACAGGCAGACAGACAGACAGGCAGATAGACAGGCAGACATACAGTCAGACAGACAGACAGAGACAGAGGCAGACAAAGACAGAGAGAGACAGAGGCAGAGACAGAGACATTGAGAGAGAGAGACAGAGAGAGAGAGAGAGAGAGAAAGAGAAAGAGAGAAAGAGAGAGAGAGAGAGAGAGAGAGAGAGAGAGAGAGAGAGAGAGAGAGAGAGAGAGAGAGAG
>JAOWAY010029912.1:0-12217 GCA_028565895.1 Goniobranchus geometricus
ACGGCATAATGTGGTAGTTTGCCATTGCTTTCCACGCCGCCTTTACTTCCGCCAAGTCTAGAAAGACCTAGCTACCCGTTTATACTGCTGGGTGAACAGGGGGCCCCGATAAAAGTCCACTGTCCGGCGCTGGATTCGAACTCGGGCCACCTTGCATGGTAGTCAGCCGCTCTACCAACTGAGCTACCGGCCACCCCCCATCATCATTAAGTACTGTTTTAATTGGACAAGTTCATTTATAGTTTTTGGCGAAGGTACGTTTATTTTTCTGACACTGCGTTTTATTAGCGTTAAATTTCAAAACATTTATGTTAACATCATTGACAACATTGATGAATTCAGCACTTATACTTTCAGATCTTATTTCATTTTCAATCCTCTTAATCATCCTGAACTTGTTTTTGCCCTGCATTTGGAAGTCTACTTGATTGTATCATTCTGACGTAATATCGCTGTGGTCAAGTTGGATTTTATTTTCACTGCGAGCTTTTTGTATTGTCTGTTATGATATAGTGTTTGTAATCCTACTTAAAATCTCATTCTACGTTTCTGTCTTTTATATCATTTCCTTGTGGAAAGTTTGGTACTCCGTTATTCGGCTTTGCAGGAGCACCGTGTCCCTTTCAACCTAACTTGAGAACAGAGCTGCCGTTATATCAGGACCCATCCGCTTCTTATCAACACGTAGAAAGATTTGGCCTGATTAGTTGACAAGTCATTCCACACTTCTAAACATTCTTATTCCAATTTACACTGAAGTCTTGGTCTAGTCTTAGTCTTTATATGAGCTGACTTCCTCGGATTAGCTGAGTATTTATGACAACGCGCGAATTTGTAATCACCTGTGGCAAATTTAGCTAGAGTGTTGCTTTCAAAGTGATGCTTTTAAGTTGCTTCTTGAAAACTTCAGTCTGATTACTGAGTTTGATTGCTTTGGTAGGTTATTCCATGATCTGATTGTGTTAGGAAAATAGGATTATGGGTAATTGCTAACGTTTGACTGGGGTAGTTTGAAGACTTGAGTTCCTGATTTTTTGCTTTCTCTGTACTTGCCATTTCAAATTCATAATATTGGTATCATTGTTTGACAATTAATTGATTTACTTGACTAAATTGCCCGTCGCCTCTCTGTCATCCGATCGGGTCTGCCTTGGCTGCCTTCAAGATCTTCTTCGTCAGGTTTTTCTACTTTCGTCCGTTGTCAGCAAATGACGAGAGGCTTTCCAGATATTTGGTGGATTTCAGTCTTTATGTCATTGTGTCATCTTTTATTTCGGCGAGGTCGTTGTTCAGGACGACTGGTACCGTGATTGGTGGCTGACCTGCAAATCGTTCGGAGGTTTTTGTGAAAAAGAATTTCATGCTTAAGATATGTACCGGTACAAAGAGGCGCATGGTAGGTAGAGGGAGACATTTGTGACTTTCACACGGTATTGCATTCTGAGGAGGATGCTAAGAATCTCGTGGAAAGAAAAGAGAATAAACAATGCAGAACTGGAAGAAGCAGAAGTAGAAAGACCATTGCTTAAAAATCAGACAAAGAAAACTGAAGTTTTTAGGTCATATAAATCGACATAAGGAACTTGAACATCTAGCCCTGACTGGAAAAAAATTGAGGAGGCAAGAAGTAGGGGCAGACTGAGACTGACATATTTGGAGAGCTTAAATCACTGGATGGCAAAGGAGAAGTAGAAAAATAATAGCATGAGCTCCCTGAAATTCTTTGAACAGAGAAGTGAATGGCGTGTCATGTTCGCAATTGTCTGCCTCAGACCTGGTACTTGATGGTGATCGTATTCTCAAGATCTTTCTTAGTTGTGTTCCACGGAAGGCATCTAATTTTCTTGTGTTCTTTTGTCAGTGCTCATGTTTCACAAATGGAGGTAAGCACTAATCTAACAAGAGTCTTATACCAAGATGGTGGCTCGGTAGCTCAGTTGATAGAGCGGCTGACTGCCATGTAAGGTGGCCCGAGTTCGAATCTAGCGCAGAGCAGTGCATTTTTTTCGGGGCCCCCTGTTCACCCAGCAGTATAAATGGGTAGCGAGGTCTTTCTAGACTTGGCAGAAGTAAAGGCGGCGTGGAAAGCAATGGCAAACTACAACATTATGCCGTATGCCTAGTATAATTAGGGCTCTACCCCTAAATTCTCCTATACTCAGTAATGGGTACGGGACTAACTTTGACTTTACTTTACTCCATAGAAGTAAACAGAGAAACATGAGCATTCTGTTTGACGAATTTCTGGGAAACAGCCCTGAGGGCGGCAAACGCACAATAAACTCTTTCATTGAGTCGGTGAGTTTAGAAATGTTAGGAATTCAAAAGATAAATGTTTCTCTGGGTCAAAATCTGCGACCAAAGATTGCCGGGGTTCTGGAAAAAAAAAGATCATGTAAACCAAATAGTGATATAATAACTCTTTAGAAAAAAGTTTGGACACAATACAACCATACAAGGCCTACTTTCACTTCTCCGCTCAATACCGTACAGCCAATAGCTAAATAACACAATGCGGCAACTCCCATCATATTTCGGCCCATACAAATTATACAATCAGGCACTTGTATTGCCAATAACTAGATTTGGGCTTATATGGATGTAGACCAGGCTAGGCGCCAGGGTAGGCCTATAATGTAGAGATCAAGTGCACTGTGTGTGTGTGTTTGTGTGTGTGCGTGTGTGTGTGTGTGTGTGTGGATGTGTAGGCCACAGTAGGCCTCCTATAACTGTTATCATAATATTACAAATATTGTTGAGATCTAGATCTATTTGACGTGTTGTGTGTGTGTATGTGTGTGTGTGCGTGTGTGTGTGGTGTGTGTGTCGATGTGGGCGTTGCGGTATATAGGCCAATAGTTAAAATGTAAATGAATATAAAGATCAGTTATGACAATAACAGGTTAAAATAAAGCCAGTATATAATACGTGAATCTACAATAAAACTAGTATAATACGATAATGACAAATATAAAATAAAAACATAATGCACCAAAGAAAAGCATCTCAATTCTACGTCAAAATCTACTCTTTGGCTTCCTTTTCTCTTTGGCTCCCCCAACAAAATTTCATATTGGTCAGCGTTCGCCAACTCTTTCCTGCCTTTGTTATTGAGAATATGAAGCAAACGATGCACCATTTGTGTACTAAAATTGTTAATGACACCTTCCCATCGTCGATACTGAGCTATGTATCAAAACTTGATGCTGCCTTGATGCTCCCTTAAGACATGTAATAATAAAAACAAAAAATCAAATTGGGCCAACTCACCATCAATTCGAGGATTGGCTTGCTCAGTTTCGGTTTCGGGGTCACTCTGCCGTTGCGCGCTGTGAGGCCTGGCACTGCTGCATGCATCACCACAATTTGTTGATTTGTTGTTTTGAAGAAAACATCTAACTTTGCGGATTTCGCTGCTTCAAGCCGTTGCTTTCATGACCGCTTCATGCTAAACTAGATCTATTTCAAATTTAAACCGAACTACCACAATAGACTTAGATCTAATAGCAGCACTCACCAGAACCAGATCGAACGAAAATGAAACTAAAACTTGTGACACTTCATGACAGTTGCCAGATTTTTTTTTTTTTTACCGTGAAAATGCTGACTAGTAATGTCAGCGTGGGTGTAATCATTACCGGTACTTGTTTTTGTTTTTTTCTCTTTTATTCCTAAATTTTTTGCCCAC
This sequence comes from Goniobranchus geometricus, assembly GCA_028565895.1. Classification (NCBI taxonomy): domain Eukaryota; kingdom Metazoa; phylum Mollusca; class Gastropoda; order Nudibranchia; family Chromodorididae; genus Goniobranchus; species Goniobranchus geometricus. The sequence goes on from JAOWAY010029912.1 coordinate 3,689, forward strand.
TTTCTTCTTTTTGCTTTTTTCTGTCCTTGTTTCCTCTCTCCCACTCTATTTCTTCTCCCTTTTTCGCCGGATCCCTTACGGCCAGGAGCCCCTACGGGGCTACGACAGGGGACCCTTATGGAGGGGGTAGTTACGGCCCTGCATGCAGCAAAAAACTAGGACAGAAACCGTAATGGAAGAAGATTACTGGAACTGTGCACCCAACACCACCTTATAATTGCAAATAACGTTTTCCAGCGTAAAGATGCACAGATCTATTCCTGGTACAAATGGAATGACATTAAGATCAAAGGACAAATTGACTATATCCTAACAAAAAAGACAAAATGGAAAAAGTGTTATAAATGCAAAAACAGTACCAAATGGCCCTACCAACACGGATATAAAATGGCTCTACTCCAACATATGGACAGCGCATTACAGAAAAGAAGTAACACCAAGCCAAGAACAAGAGAGCGAATAAAAATCACAAACCTATAAGACGAGGAGATAAAATGCAATCTGCAGCACGATATACGTAAACCAGAAAGCACTCAAATGAATATTGAAAAGTAATGGAACAACTTCAAAGTCACAGTCATGACCAGTGCTAGGAATCATTGTGGCACTAAGAAAGTGGAAAAGCCAGGGACCAAGAAAATAGCTTGGTGGAACGAGAAGATAAAAGGAAAGGTACTCTACAAAAAGAATCTATACAAAAGATGGATAAAGACAAAATCAGAAGAAGATCATACCTCCTACCGCATAGCAAGGAGAGAAGTAAATAGAGCAGTACGAACCACCAAACAGGATTCCTGGACAAACTTTGGGGAATCTCTTGCGAAAGACGAAAAGAATGCACTAAAACTGTTCTACAAAAAGTAAAATCAGTCCAAAATCGAAACGCGGACTACAACCCAACAGATATTATCAAAGATAAGAATGGTAACATAATACAAGTACCGGAGAAAATCTTAAGCAAATGGAAGGAATATTTTGAAGAGCTGTTGAACCCCTTAAGGAAACATCAATTCAAACAATAACGTTTCTAAAACGCACCCAAAAGAACCGGATATCCTAATGGAAGAAGTGAACCAAGTAATAAAGACAGCTAAGAACAATAAAGCACCAGGAAGAGACATGCTACCTGTAGAAATAATACAGGCCACAGGAGAGCCAGGCAAATTATGGCTACACGGGATTTTCTCCATAGCATGGCGGAATCAAACAGTACCAACTAACTGGGAAGAAGCTATTATAGTGCCATTTTGAAGAACAATGGTAGCAAGAGTGACTGCACTAAATACAGAGATATTTCACTACTAAATCATACGGGGAAGATGTATGCAAAAATATTAGAAACAAGACTGAGGCCAATTATCGAATTGCAATTATCAGAATCACTAATGGGTTTCAAAAAGAACAGAGGATGCACGGATGCAATATTCACACTCAGGCAATTAAATATCAGAATGCGCAATAGAACACAATAAACAGCAATATGCAGCTTTCATAGATCAAGAAAAAGCATTTGACCATGTGAACAGAGAGCAACTTTGGTAAATTTTGACCAAGTATGGAGTAAGCAATCATCTCATTAACATATGCAAAAGTCTATATAGCAATTGCAGGGGCATAATAAGAACAAGAAACGGAGAGTTCGCTCCTTTCAACAATACTTCAGGAGTGAGACAAGGATTGTGTTTTTACCCTTGTTGTTTATATCTTACATTGCTGACATTTGCAAAGAAACCAATCCAAATAGCACAGAAGTGAACGATTTGCTGTCTGCAGATGACCAGGCAATCATCGCAAAAATCCAACCAAGCTGCAAGAGCATCTAAACAAATGAAATCAGAGTTGCAATAAAAAGAACATGAGAATCAGCAAAGAAAAAACAGAGATCATGGTAATCGGAAGGGAGAAAGGAAAGATAAAAGCCCACATAGAAGGCTCACTAATTAAACAAACAGGAGAATTTAAATATCTGGGTGGAATGTTCACAGAGGATGGCAGATTGAATACAGAAATTGACACAAGATGCATGAAAGCCTATCAAGTCCTAGGGCAAATATCACCACTATTACAACACAAGAGCATACCAATCGATACTAAGAGACATATCATCCAAAGTATATTCATCCCAACTCTATGCTACCAATGCCAAACTTGGGCATTAAGAAAAAGACAAGACAACAATGAGATGTCTCAGAAAAACCATCGGGGTGACAAAAAGGGACATGATCAAGAAGGAAACAATAAGAAAAATAATTGGAATAGAATCATCCATGAATACATAAAAAGACAGCAAGCAAAGTGCTTTGGTCATCTGCTGGGAATGTCACCAAACTCATTACCTCAAAGAACATACAACGCAAGGCACTCAGAGAAACGAAAGAGGGGAAAACCAAGAAAGAGAAGGCACGACAACATCAGAACCATCATTAAACAACAAGATATGACAATGAGAGACGCAACAATACAAGCCTACAACAGGCCGTTACACCTCCCTCGACACCAACGTGGTACAAGAGGAAGTTAAACTAACTACTAACCAAACCAATTTGTTGGTGACATTAGGGTGATGTATTTCATGGTATGAAAAATTCTTTTTAATTTCATGTAACACATTTTCCCCAAGTTGGATATAAATAATATGATCTTTCATAGATAAGTGTGAAACAATTACCACTCCCGGATTTCTAACCTTCTAAACAACTGAAATTTGTTCACAGCATATTTTAATAGATTTTATGTGAGGAGCTCTTAGTTTAGTGATCATCACATCAGTTTTACTTTCATTAATTTCATTTTGTTAGATATCATCCATGAGGATTTTTGTGTCATACATTCATCGAGGGAAGTAATAACAAAAGATGATATTCGTGTATCAACCGATTTGTACAATTGTATGTCATCAGCATCTCTGTGAAAACTGACGTCATAATGACCGATGATGCTGTATTCAAGATGTGAATACAATGAAAAAAAGGATAGGTCTTAGAACCGAACCCTGGGTACACCACAATGAAGAGCACAATGTTTGGATTGTTTACCACCGATCAACACAGATTGCTTTCTGTTACTTGGGTATGAACCGAACCATTTCAGTACTGTGCTCTTGACGCCAAAAGATACCTCTAAGCGTTTCAAAAGAATACTATGATCTAAAGTATTGAAGGCTGCGGACAGGCCCAACAAACTGATGTTTTACCTTTATCATTGGAATTAAGTAGGTCATACTGGACTTTAAGAAGAGCGGTCTCTGTGATGTGCTTTCTCTTATTGGTGATTGGTATGCTTGTTTCAAGTCATTTTCATTTAAATCATAATCAATTTGACTAAGTACAATTGTTTTTTTCAAATATCTTCGAAATGAATGTTAAATTCGATATGGGTCTGTAATTTTTCTCGCTCATCCTGGTCTAGACCGCTCTTATTAAAAGGCGGTCTCGCAACTGCATTCTTGAGACAAGAAGAAAGAATGTCAGACTTCAATGAGTGATTGATGATATTTGTGATAATCGATAGCATAATATGAAGACTGTCCAGGAACAGATTTACTGGCAGTGGATCAAGTTCAATAAATTCTTTTGGCGATTTCAAAATTATGGATTTCACAAAATCCCCATTTACTGGTCTAAATGTGGACAAGGAATTGCCCTCAGATATGTCAAATGTTTGATCGAAAATTCTGACATCAAGCTTATATATGTAATTCTAAAAATATTCTCAGTAAAATAACGAATAAATGCTTCAGGCAATTCGTTTCACGGGACATTAGTTGAGAAATCCTTTACTTTCTTTTTTCCCAGTAATTGATTGCAAACGGAATACAGTTCGGAACTTGATTCACTGTTCGCCATCCATTCGTTAAGATATCTAGATTTCTATTTCTGCACTACTTTGCCGGTTGCTCTTATCTGTTGTCTGTACATCTCTCTGTGAATAGTCAAGACATATTTTCCATCGTCTCTCAGTTTTTCTCTTCTGTTGCTTCGCATTCAATAAATTCTCTTTTACCCAAGGAGCTGATGGAGCTATTGATTGGCTTGAATGCTACCTTTCGAGACCAGAAACAGCAGCTTGTAACAAATGCTGAAGGCTCGTACTGGCATAAAGGATCGGAAACTGGACCTTTTTTCTTTGCTTTTGCAACTTTTTTCAATGACCAACCGGGCATAGTTGATTCCGCTGCTTATTTGTTTGCAGATGATACGAAAATTTTTAACATTGTTAGAAAGAATGAAAATATGGAAGTCTTGCATGAAGATTTGGATAAACTAATTGCGGAGAGCAAACTGTCAAGTATTGAATTTTAAAACACGTATTGTCGAGGGAGTAAGAAAGCAACATCAATGTTTGCTATCAGTAGGAGAATTTTCCAACAGCTCAATGAAGAAACAGTCATCTCTCTTTACCAAGAACTTCTAGGTACCCGTTTAGACAACGACTTTCGATCTCACAGAGAGAGTCCAAAAGAAGAGGGAAAAAACAGATTCTAGGAATGAAGGGATTAACATACGCTGAAAGACTGCGTAGACCGAAATTGCCAACACACAGTTATAGAAGAGCGGGGGGTGACAAGATAGAAATATATAATAAGATAGACAAAGGTGGGGAGATTTATAAAAGCGGTATTTCCAGATTTCTAATCTTGCTCTCTTGTGAAAAAATGTGGTTCTATTTCCTCTGGTTCTTTTTCGCTCAGACACGTGATGACCGAGAAAGAACCAGAGGAAATAGCACCAGATTATTTCACAGTGTGCAAGATTAGATATCTGGAAACACAGCTTCGGTGTGAAAGCAGCACAGCTATGGAACATCTTATCCATGTGTGTCGTATGTGCCATGATATTAAATTGCTTCAAAGGATGTTTGGATGGATTATGGGAGAAGTAAGAGACTGTTTACAAGTGCAGAGCAAGAATCACTAAACGCAATGTGAAGGGCAACCTAAATCGTGAGTCGGGTGAAGAGGATCACTATATCCTGTTCTTGACATCAACGCTAGATACGCTCAGTAGTAACGAAAGCTCTCAAATTGTCCTTCCTGAAGCTCATAACACTGGAAGATCTTAACCATCTGCGATCTATTGCCCAGAATCGCAGAGAAAGAAACGGCTGACAAACAAGATCCACAAAACTGCTGTGTCATGACGAAAGTACATTGTAATTCATGATGCGTCTGTTCAAGTACATAAAAGTAGTTACAAAAAAGGAACCATGTGTACCCTCTAAGTTGTAACATTCATTTTATAAGTCAATCTCTTTAGCAATTAATTAACATTCATTTTATTAGGAAATTTCCCTTTGATTATAGCCCGAGAATCTAATGCATAAAGCTACGCTTTACCTCCCTACGCCTTTTTTCGCTTTTTTATCCACGACCGCACAGTTTGACTGATGCACGAATAATTGCTTACATGAATGCATGAACGGTTTGTATTTCACATTTCACATTTGAGTTTTTTGTATTCGTTTGTTGTTGCCTTTTTTTTTGCCCGCTCACCTATTTCGTTTTTCTCTTATATAAAGGCAGGAATACAGAGATTTCATTTGGCACAATTATCTTAATCATTATTTAGGTCTGTTGGGAATTTTAGTAAACCTTGGGTCCTGGCTGTATTTTGAAGCACCATTAACGATCCGTCCCCTGCTCCTAAAACAATACAAGCTATATTTTATTTCTACGTCCATTTGTGATATTTTAATATTTTTTATACCAATTACGCGTTTTAGCAAATATGGTTTTATATTTACCCCCAGCACCATTGTATATTTTGTGCACGAGAGCTGCATATTGAATATCCTGAATGGGGGAAAAGAAATAAAGGTTGGGCCATAATTTTATCACCAAATACATTTTTTCTTTCTAAACGTGCAGCAACATCCATCCTTACCAGGAGTTTACTATCTCTTCTCTTTTAAGTAGCTTGTCTGTCTTTCTGGAACAGACATTGGCAATCATTATCCTCCTCTCATTCCTGTCCTCAGCTAACCTTATAAGGCTGTAGATGTTACCATTCGGCATTGCCCATGACTTATTTTCATTAAACGTTCATCTTCGTCTTCCTCTTCTGCGCTTGCATTCGACTTTTCCTCTTATGGCTAGATGTTCTAAGCCTTTGTGGCGGCATATGTGTCCTAGAAATTGTCGTTGCCTCTGTCTCCCAGCTTTAATTAATAATCTCTGAAGATTTGAATCTTTCAGTACTGATTCATTAGACCTTTACTATCATCATCATCATCATCATCAAGTACCGGGTCTGAGACAGACATTAGCGACCATAATACGCCATTCACTTCTCTGTTCACACAATCTAAGGAAGTTCATGCTGTTAGTTTTCTGCTTTTTTGTTTGTTATCCAGTGATTTAAGCTCACCAAATATGTCACTCTCTGCCTGCCCCAACTTCTTGTCCCCTCAATTTTCCCAGTCAAGGCTAGATTTTCAAGTTTCGTATGTCGACTTAAATGACCTAAAAATTTCAATTGTCTTTGTCTGATTGTTTTTAGCAGTGATCTTCCTACTCCTGCTTTTTCCAGTACTGCATTGTTTGTTTTTTCCTTTCTTGCTCTGAGATTCTTAGCATCCCCCTCAGAAACCACATTTCCGCTGCTTCCAGCTTCTTCCTACAGTCTGTGTTATAACAGGCCTGACCAGACATAGGTCTTTAATAACCTTACTTTGGTCTTCATTGAGATTTTCCTATTTCTCATGAAGGAGTTCATTCTATTGAAGCTGTCGTTAGCACCTACAATTCTTCTCTTTATTTCTGTGACAATTTACCACCTGATGTGACTATGTAACCAAGATACTCAAATTTCTGGACTTGCTTCATTTTCTGTCCTTTGCTTGTAATATTACAAATGGGATTTACTGACTTTTTGAGACGACCATGCATTCTGTCTTTTATACATTTAATACTAGTCCTTTACGTTCACTTTCCAAGACTATGGTGTCTAATAATTTTTGGAGGGATCGAAGAAGCTCACAAGCCACCATACAACAGCAAGGATGGGACATTTGGGGTAGAGACCTTTACTATAGAGGGCAATAAAAAATGAAAGCCTGACGTCATATTCCAACAAGACAGACAATAACAATGGAATATGGTTGGCGTGATTTTTTGAGCCATGCTTTGGTAAGACTTTTAAAAAGGGTAGAAGCGCTCAGTTTTTTCTTTAAGACTTGCATAATTGAAATATGACATTTCCTTCATCATAATCTCAACTTTTTATGTTTGGCTAATTTGATAGGCTCATGTAAAATGAAAGATAGTAAGACAGATCTTTAATTTCTGATGCTGAAAGGTCACGGTATGTCAGAGACGCTTTGACTGGGAATAATATACAAATTAAAATGATCTATCTTGAGACCGAGCATTCCCCAGACATCTCATCATCCTGTTTGCACGATTTCTGAATGATAAAATAACATGTTTTGATTGAAGAACTATTTTTGTACCTCATGTTTCAAAGAAAATTACCGAAAATCGATTCAAGATTGATCGGACAACTGCAAGCTGGTAGCAATATAGACAAAACTGTTAGAGGAGGTGGTCTAATCCGAGAGCAAGGCCCTACGTGATTAGCGGGTGGGATGGAAGATGTTTTGTCATGGATGCATTTTAATCTGATCGACCAGTGGCGACTTCAGGATAAGAAGATGAGTACTTGTGCTACGTTATTTGAATAGAGTCATCGGGCTAGAAATTGCATTGGCAGGCCTATAACGACTAACCGGGCATCATTCAGAGAGTGACACTGCTGCAATGCGCAATTCTGTGAGGAAGTACATTGCTCAAGTCATTTGTAAAACCGGAAAGACGTGCCGATAGCAACAGAATAGGTAAAAAGCACGTTGGACATTGATATTAGTGAAAATATATCATGAAAACATTAATGAAAGAAATCTACATGAGGGTTGAAGAGTCCATATTCATAATTGTGCTCACTTAAACCATCCATCTGATGCAGTGCTTCTTTCAAAGTGTGCATGTAAAGACTACTGTATAGACAGTGCTCTGTTACCTTTTGTGACATTGCCTTCCATTGTGATTTTTATCTTTGTTCTGATTGTTTCGTTTTCATTTTCGCCTTTCTGGTGCCGATTGTAAAAGCCATGATAGGTTTATAAGTAAGGTAATTTCAAGACTCCCTATTTAATAGCTAACGCATTTCTGAAGTAGGAAAATCAAGTTTAATGTTAAGCCTTTCGTTCTTTTCCCCAGGGCTATCAACTTCAGTAAATTACGGTGACGATACGAGAGAATTTTCCCCGTTGCCTTCATGAATGTTCAGGCTAGTGGCCTCTTCGAGAGAAGAGATGCTTTAGACACAAATTGTCCCAAGTACCCAGAAGGCATAGCTCTTGTAAGTTTGAAGTGTTATTGCTCAAATAATCCAATGATGCCATCGATTATGATTAGAAATAGAAACAACTAATGACAATTATTAAGACAATAAGTAATAGCAGAAGAAGAAGAAGAAGAAGAAGAAGAAGAAGAAGAAGAAGAAGAAGAAGAAGAAGAAGAAGAAGAAGAAG
>JAOWAY010030023.1:0-18951 GCA_028565895.1 Goniobranchus geometricus
AGTAGTAGTAGTAGTAGTAGGAGGAGGAGGAGGAGGAGGAGGAGGAGGAGGAGGAGGAGGAGGAGGAGGAGGAGGAAATTGGTGGTGGTGGTGGTTATCGTGAAAAGCAACTAATACCATAACAATGAGTCCTCTTGTAAATTAGAAATAAATTTCATCTTATTTTATCTTGGTTTCTTGATTTGATTTAAATGCATGATCTATCCCCTCCCATGCATCGTTCATTTTGATACCACTCCATTATATTTTGTCTTTTATCTGTCATACAACAGATTAGTGTTTGTTATACCCAGCGCTTACGGTTCCCTACAAATCAAGCCAGAGCGTCCACAGTCTATTTCTAGGGGTGCGTGCTTCCCTTGTAACATTTGACACCATCTTATGGCAATGTTAAAGAGGAAAATTAAATTACAGAACACTTTTTTAAAACTGTATCTTGTTTAGTCGGGAACAGGTTGGATTTAATGGGAAATACTTAGTTCTTGAAAGTAGCTAGATGCGTCCTAGTCTTAAATCTAGATCTTGCTCTTAGTCTAAGAGTCTAGCAAGATAAAGGCTTAGGGATGACACTGAGGAAAGTGAGGTTGGTGATGGGGACGGGGGGAGGCATGCCCCGAGGCAACGTTTTACTTAACTGAATTTTTTTTTTATTATTTTGAAAGTTTTGAAAGGTTGTTCAAAAGCATCCAATGTATCAAAGGTTTGTTTGTTTATTTTTCGAAATATTTCAGTAAAGGACTAGGTGTGTCTACTGGAGCCACCATCTCTTGCATGTGCAGAGACAGCGTCGTTAGAGCTGATTTGCTAACACTCAGTTAAATCGGCAAAATAGCCCAAAACCTATTTCGGGAACATAGCCAAAATGGAGACTCCGAAAATATGACCGTTAGCCCGTCTTTGGTTTTCTTTGTGAAAGGTCGGGAGTAATTGAATGCTGCAGAGTGGGGGTTTTCTTCCTTTTTTTTAAATAACCAAAAGCCTACTGCATCGAAAGGGAGAGGCACTTTGTTCCCAGATGTTAATGTGAATTGGAGAATAAGGTGGCTATTGAGTCTACATGCAGGTAGGGTGTGAGTTTGATAGCCTGAATGACTCGTCGTATGTCTGTCTGATCCTATTCTATCTCATCCTTAGCGATTTCTTACCGGATACGATCATTTACTAAAACTTTTTTTTTTCTTTTTTTGTCACTCTTTAACAGTTGTGTCACATCTTGAGAATACCTTCAGCGAACGAATCCGAAGAGATATTTCTCCTTGGTAAGCGCCTTTTGTGTCAAAGAAAGACATTGATTAAAATAAGTTCACAAGAAAAAGAAATTTCTAATGAGACCATTATTGACTTAGCTTATATTGTGTGTAGTTTCTTCTACTTATTTGTTGATGTCGCCACAGTCACAGGAATAAATATAATGCCTGCGTCCACACACGTAAATATTCATTCATCCAGTCATCCATCCATCCAACCATCCATCCATCCGTACATTCATTCATTAATACAAACATACCTGCATTACCTGTTACCTGTTACCTATCCCTTAGGTTTGGGATCCGTCGGGGCGCAGCAGAGCATCTCCTAACCACAGCTTTCCATTCCTCTCTATCTTCAGCTTTCCGTAAGGTGTTTCTCAGCTCAAGTCCTGTTCATTCTGTGATGTTGTCTTCCGAGCGTTTTTTCTGCCTCCCTCTTATCATAAGCTTATTAGTGGTGATAAGAATTATTCCCAAACCAATATTTATATATGTTGGCACCCTATATATTCTAATGAGGTATTCATTGCATATTTATATTGTATTATTTCTGGACATCATGTTCACATTTCTTCCAGCTCTTGATACAATTAGACATCTTGTATGTTTTATATCTAGATCTAACTGTAATTATGGTGCATTTTTCATTGGATTATTGATTGGATTTCATGTTTGTTTTTAAAGTCATTTGGCCTGTGATCTACAGGCCCTGGTTTATAAAAATTAAATTTGCATCTTAGTCAGTGGTACCGATTTCCATGATGTAAAGGTGAGTTCACAATTCAAACCACCATGTAATAGATCTACCTATCTATGTATAGATTCTAGATCTCCTGGAAAATATAACAAATATATTTTAAATTTTTATAGATCCAGATGTCATGACATTTCTTTTTTTCACTAAGATATAAATTTTGGCTAGCTTTGGCCAATCTGGTGAACTCAGGAACGGACTTTAATCCATCAGTGCGGCCGGGACATCAATAGCGGAATAGTGCCCACGGGCCAGTAGTGGCAGGCTGGTCGACTGAATTTGTGAGAGTAGCAATGGGCTAGTCACCCGACCTCGGGCAACTACATCTAGCACCTGCCCTAGATTTGTGTAGATCTAAATCTAGATAGATCTCTGATCTATTTTGGAAATATACACTCCTCTTCTCTAATCTACTGATCTAGCCTAATAATCAGACCTCCCAATTATCCCAATCAGACAGTGGGCAGCATGTGACTGTGACACAACTTGGCTGTCTTCTTCGTGGTGGTATCACCATCTCTTTCAAACTCAAAGCTTGGATATAAGGTGTTCAGAGCTGGCTTTCAGCAAAAGATCTAATCTAGAACTTAGGCCTATCGTGATAAGCTAGATCTTATCTACGTGTACCAATGTAATATATATGTGTACAACACGGTGATGGACCAGGCTATCGCTCTGCCCTTAGTAGGCTGATTGTATATTATAGCCTTAGCCAAGTCAAGTAAACACTGATCGACGTCGAGCAGCTTAAAATATCATCAGAGTAAGCGCCCTTGCCCCCTTGGAAGATTGTAAACAAACGCGGAAAAGGAAGGATGAGATGCGAGATCCTTGGCTACTTGTGGCGTTTCATAATAAAATGTTTGTCTTTGAATGGTGATCAATTGGTGAGATTCTCGAGTCGGCCCTATGCAATACACTTTGCCAGACTTAAATCTATGTGTTTCTTTTCTTTTTTTTCTTTTTTTTTTTGAGACCTGCTTTCATAACAAAGCACTTATTCATAGTCGGCTCCTCTTCTTAGGCCTACTGTAATACTGGCCTGTCGCCAATCTCTTGGGCTTGGTTCTTGTCTTGATGATGAAAAGCGGGTCCAGCTGGTCTTTTCACCAGGCCTACTCTAGATCTAGTGACTTTCCCTTCTGACTAGGTGATCTTTTGATCAGATCTAAGTTGGGATGGAGGCTGAACTAAGTATAAAAGGCACTCCTGGAATGAATACTTCCCTTCCCGACTGCTAGTATTAGCAGTGCTAGACAGCCATTTTTTTAATACACCTTTATCAGACTAATCAGGGAACTCTTTTGTCACAGTAACATTAACAACATCCTTTTCACATGTAAACAGTCAGGAAGTATTCATTCGAGGAGTGCCCAACAATAGTATACTTATAATCCTGCATAAAGCTGTCCAGTCTGTTCTTAAATGCGTTGACACTTGGAGCTTCCACTACTTGCGCTGGCAATTTGTTCCGTCTCCCGACCTCACGCTGAAAGAGAAACCCTTGACGGAGACAGGTATTGCATCACTGTTTTTCCAGTTTGTCATTGTGGCCCCTGGTATTTAACTTATTGTCCACTTTCAGTATAGGCCTCTACTGTCCAGCTTGTAAATACTACTATGTATATATTTGTAGCATTCTACCATATCACCCCCTAGTATTCTCTACATCATACTTGGAATTTTCATCTTTTGAGCCTGTCTTCATTCATGATCTCTTAGACTTGGTATAACTTTGGATGCTCTGCGTAGTTCACTTTATAAGCTGTTTGTCCCTTTCCAGATAAGGTGACCAGGCTGCATTTTTCCAAACTCAAAGTGTTGGCGGACAATCGCTTTGAAAAGCATCTTCATGGTCTGAGAATTATGATACACAAATGACCTCCAGATGAAACCTAGCAGCTTATTAGCCTTATTCACCTGTATCTCGACATGCTGGGAAAACTTTAAGCGTGTGACAACATTCACACCTAAGTCCTTTTCCAGCTCTGATGTATTTGACTCAGCATGGTCTCAATTGCAATGTTTTCTCATTCTATATTTATATTGCCTCGATCTAGATATACATCTAGATCTACTTTGTTTTAATTCTACTTTATTTCACCAATTTCAGATTTGACACGTCTAATTTTGTGTCATATTTCAATTCTAGTTTTAGTATACATAAAATTTGTCAATACTTTTTTGGTAATCCTAAAGTTTGGCGTCGTCCGTATTGTTTACATGACCGCCATCTTGTGGCGTCAATGATTCGTTGGTAATCGGGGACTGATTATTCAAATTCAAAATGTCAAAATCTTTTTTTTTTCCTTCTCATGTTGTTTGCGCTCAATCTCAATAATCCAGATTATTAGTGAATTATTTACAGTTATTTGATATAATTATTATTATTTCTTTTTTATTATTATCTTTGAAATCCACCGCTACAAAATTAGTGACATTTGGACACAAATGGCGCCCTCTATCTAATTTTCACATATATGCGGCATTAAAATTTGATGGGTTTTTGTTTTTTGTTTTGGTGTTTTGGGTTGTTTTTTGTTTTTTTCTTTTTAAAGATTTTTTCTTTGTTTTGTTTCTTATGTTTTTCTTTGTTTTGTCATGAAGCCATACTATTGTATCAGATAAAACTGTTTGATATTTATGACACGTGATTACTGGCAAACGATCACCACCAAAACTGATGATGTCACAAGATGGCAGGCACGTAAACAACGGACAACGCCAAACTTTAGGATTTTAACTTGATGTTATTACCTTGCTGTGTAATTTTCCCTTCTGAACTTAACATCAAAACTTTTAGCCTTCAAAACTTTAATTTTAATCCAGTAGTGTGAGTGTAAATATACTGTGACTGTGAAAAGATTGAACATAAGAAATAAATTCTACGTTCCGATTTCTAGATTTAGATCTAGATAGTCTGTAGTTATCCACTTGAAGAAAGAGGGGTCCCTGTTATCCGTTGGAAGTTGAGTGGGAGTGGAATCAGTATCAGGTAGGCAAAGAGGTTTTACCGTTAGACTAACTCAAAAGGCCAGATCTATATTATGTAGATTCTAGACCTCTTGGGTCAAGTGTCTGGTCTGCAAATCATCTGAGCTAGCCTTTATATGTTATGATAATATAATGGTTAAATATAACAGACACTTATTATATTGAAATAATTGTCATCGATATAAGTATAAGATGTATGGGTGGTGTATACACTTCAGCTTGCATCAGTAGGTTTGACCTAAGATCATTCAGAGTGATTTCCCTTGAATATCGGACGTGAAACGGAAAACATTAGGCCTCTAGGCCTAGGGCCTAGTAGTAGCGTAAACTTCGCCTTAAATCTAGAACTAGAACTAGCTATCTAGGCTAGATTCTAGATAGAATATAGATATATAGATCTTGATCTACCAACAAAGAGGCACAGATATTAAGTATAAGTATTTTGACATTTAAACGGTCTTGTCAATAGAAACATAATACAAGTGGTAAATATGAAAATAGAGAGGAGCAACTATTTGCTCTGGTTCAATGGGGAATAGTCGATAGAATTATTAGAATTAAATGCGAACTTTTTATAATCGGAGAACATAGGCCTACTGTATACCTGTAGAGTTTAATGTGCTAAGGCGCGATGTGAAATAATCAGGTACAAATTTCTATTGCACATAACACGCTCTTCCTATTTCGGCTCAGGTAGACATGCTGCGTCTATAAAACAGCAAAGTCAAAATTTTAAGAAGAAAGTTTATTAAAAACATTTGCATTCTCATAAAAGTATTTGTCTCTACGTCTGCTTACTATTATGTATTACTCCACGCCGCAAAATGGCTTCCTTGGACAAGTGAACCCGCTGTAAACATTTACCGTTAGCAAGATCGCATTATCTTTCATGCATCTGAGTTCTTAAGTTTTCTCCACTTTTAATAGAGTAAGTCTGTCCTTCAGCTTTATTGTCTGCATTCATGTGTTTTATGCTGATTTGTATTTTGTATTTTTGGTGTATCCGACATGTTCATGCCTGTTGCTAGGATTTTGCCAATCAATCGACGTATTCAATCAAAGCATGCTGGATTACCAGGAATGCATGCTCCTTACTACAATATTTTCAGATTTTTAAAGAAAAGAACTGTTGTTGCTTCTGCATGAGGGGACTTGATAACTAAAGAGTGGTCCACAAACTAGACCCAGATTTAGGCCTATCTAAGTCTGAAGGGGAACACAAAGTAAAGTCATTGAAAAGGATCCGAATTTCGGGTCAATATAATAATGTATGATTAGTATAAACGACATCTGAGTTTACTTAGGTAGCGCCGGGTATATTTCGGCAGAAATTCCATATCGTCCCACCACGCGTCTCTTCTAGCAATATTCATGTTCATGGGAGGAATTCCATATCGTCCCGCCACTCCAGCGACATAATAAAGAGGGTTTTTTTGATGGGGTGGTAGTGAGTGGTATATAGATAGTTGGGGCTTGGTTTTTGTGGGGAGAAGTAAGAGCATAAATTTTTTTTTTTTGGTTGACATGTCGTAATTGTCTTTAATTGTGTACATCATTTGTCTGTTCTTTGTTGTTTCTGTCCTTCTGTCCTGAACAATCTGAAATAAGAAAGAAGGTAAATGATAAGAAAATTTGCTGCACGCCGGGCTCGAACCCGCTGCACTCGCCAATCAAGCGAGTTTTTTAACCATCATGCCACGGATTGAGTTGAGTGTGTATTGCTTGGAACTTTTATTTATGTTTTCATTTAAAATTAGGACGCAAGTAACATTGCGACATTTGACTTGTCACGTGACTTGTTATGACGAGAAGTAGCGTAATCAACTATGAAACTTTAATGCTGCGATTCTGCAACCCAATAGAAAAAGCTGGCTCCCACGGACATAGTGGCGAGGGGGCTCCCCCCGATTGTGTCCGAGAAGGGGTAATAGTAAAGGGGTTGATGTTAAAGAAGATAAAATGCGCCTGCCCTTAATTTGCCTTTGTTATGTACTAATGCATAGTGGTTGCTGTATTGCAGTCCAGAAAATAAAGAAGGGAAAACAAAAGTACAAAACGTAGACAGCAGTAAATGGCGGACGAACTAGTCTTTTTTCTCCACCTTGCACACTTTCGTGGGATATAACTCGTTATAGGTGCACAAAACTGTGTTTAAAGCAAGTAAAAAAGAATTCAGCTCACTTTGAGATCATTTTTGTTTATGAACATGAATGTTGTTAGAGGAGACGAGTGGCGGCACGATTTGGAATTCCAGCCATGTTCATAAACAAAACTGGTTACAAAATGAGTTGACAAGAATTCTTTTTTACTTACTTTGAAAACAGTTTCGTGTGTTGTAAATACACCTGAGTTATACCCATGAAGGTGTGCGAGGTGGAGAAAAAAGACTAGATCTAGTTCGTCCGCCATTTTCTGCTGTTTACGTCTTGTACGTGTTATTCCCTTCTTTAGTTTTTTGACCCCGATACTCACAGCAATCACCATACACGAGTAGGCCTATACATCACCGACTCACATGAAGGGCAGATGTGTTCTATCTTCTTTAACATCAACCCTTTTACTATTGACCCCTACTCTGACATAATAGAAAATGAGGAGGTTCGGCGGGGAGCAGAGCCCCCCTGCCACGTCTGTGGGAGCCAGTTTTTTCTATTGAGTTGCGGAATAGCAGCATGAAAGTTTCGTAGTTGATTACACTACCACTCATCGTGACAAGTCACGTGACGGGATGTAATTTACGTCCCATTTTTAAATCAAAACATAAGTAGAAGTTCTGAGCAATTCACCCAATTCAATCTGTGGCATGATTATTAAAACACTTGCTTGGTTGGCGAGTGAAGTGGGTTCGATCCTGCCGTCCCGCAAAATTTCTATTTATTTAAATCTTCTTTCTCATTTCAGATTTTTCAAGACCGACGGACAGAAACTCTAAAGAACAGGGACGTAGACAAATAAAGACAATTACCACATAACAGGCCAAAAAAAAACAAATTACTGCTCTTACTTCTTTATTTTACCCTCACAAAAACCAAGCTTCAACTTGTTATTACCACCCCATCAAAAAACCCTCTTTATTAAGCCGCTGGAATGGCGGGACTTTATGGAATTCCTCCCTATACGTCCTTTTCTAATCGGAATTATTATTTCTTTGGCCATTGAGTTGGGCTGTACTGGAGGGTGTACTGGATACTGCTGGAGGGTCTTCTTGATAGCAGTTGGTCAAGCTCACATTAAATTGTCAATGATGGTGTGTGTTGAGGGAGTAAGCATGTTAGAGATTGTATGAGTGAGTCAATAAGTTTGTTAGAGATTCTTTTAAATGAAAAGGAGTATAGGTATTAGATATATGAGTGTATTGAGGAGCAGTTTGTGTCCATCCTGGTGAGTTCATTAACATTAAAAAATTTTTGTCTTGTGTTTCTTTAAGACAAGTCTTAACAATTATTTTCTGAAAAATGTCCGTACAATACTATTACACCATTGGATCTCAAAATACACCATTTTTGCTTTGGTTTACACCATTTGCTCCTGAGGGGTGGCAGGTCTGTACATAAGCGAAAAGGAGTCAATAGTAGTCACTGTGAGAGTCAATTATTTGTCCAAATGCCTGGTTCTGCTTCGGGGAATGCATCATTGGACAAGATTGCTGCTCATAGGTGGTTCAGGTTGCAGAAAGCAGGTTTTGCTCAGAAATCTCAGGCTTTTTGCATGGCAGGAGTGCCCAAAGGGTCCGTGGCATGGGTGGGTTTCCAGGATTTGGGGCCTGGAGGGGAATGGCATGCCTGGTCTGGATGTGGTCGGAAAAGGAGCTAAAGATGGGGGTTTAAATGAAGGCCCAGGGGTTTGGGTTAGTGATGGGGAGGGTGGGTGGCTGATCAATGCAGGAAGAGGCTGAAGCGGAGGAATGAGTTTGGGAGGGGAGTGGTTGGGGTGACAGCTGATTGTTGAGGGGGCAATGTAAGGGAGTTGAATGCTGTATTGATAGTGTAATGCTGGTCAACATGAGATGAGGGCGGCTGTAGGGTAATGACAGATAAATGTTTTCTAAGGAACTTCCTTTTTTGTCGACAATGTCATCATTCCTGAGCCATCCACTTGTATGACATATTGATTTAATCTCATACTTCCACTGTGATGCCTTTCTTGTTCCACTTTGTGCTGTTAAGCACTGCAGATATCATCACTCACAACAAGAGGAAGGAGAGGGCGAGTTTGTTCCAAGACTTGTTCCGCGGCCCTCATGTGTCTGATGTGAAGGTATCCTCTCGGGATGTAAGGGTGTTATTTTATGTGGAAAGTGGCTGATAGTTGCTAGAATTGATGGGGATTAAATCCCAAATGGGGTGACCAAATATTCACATTGGTGGAGAGAAGTGGGTATCTACGGGGTTTGTTGCGATATTAAATCATGGCCCTCTGGAATTGATCAGTGTCAAGTGAGCCAATGGAGCCAGTGTTGTCAGTGATGAGGCTCTTGACAGTTTTGACTTCAATTTGAGCATGGCAGTTGGCTTAGGGGACGGCAACTGACAAGGTCACTCAACTGCAGGAGAAAGTGGTTGTTTTCTTTGCTGTGAATTCAAGTCCTCCTTCAGATGTGAGTTGATTGCTGATCCCAAATGTGACAGTTATGCAATGTAGGGCAGCATTGAAACCATCAGCACTGCTGGCGACCTTAACTATGCTCTAGTTGCTGGATCTGTCTACAGCAGCCAGATAATTGTGGCCGCTATCTTGGAAGTAGTCAGCCACCAGGGCCTGAAAGGTGTAGGCTGGAGCCATGAGAGGAGTAGGGAGAGCACTCGGTTGTGAGAGCGCCGTGCAATTGCATGGGGACCAGTGCACCTGCATCTCAATGATGGCTGAATGCCCAGAAAACAGTCCTTGGCTCTGGAGCCCCTCTTATCTGCTTCATCCCTCGATGTGCCGAATGGAAGACATGGAGAACCTGGGGACGGAGGGAGTGGGCATAACATAACGGTCATTGTACAGGACCACACCATCGAAGCTTGTTTGGCACCTCTGAGGTAGGAAGCTGCGGGCATTCTAAAAACAGCTGTGACTTAGCAGGGTCACTAGAAGTAGCAACTCTGTCAGCATCCCATGTCACAGACAGGATGACTTCAGTGGTTGGGCCAGAATAGGCACACTTGTCAGGGGACTAAGTCAACAACCTTTTTATGTAGGAAAGGCAATTTTTAAATTTGTATCACCATTAATATGGCAAATGTTCAAAGTAACTTGCCTGGAATAAACGGCAAAGGAATTATGTCACAAATCGATTCAACCTTAAAAAGTGCGGAATTTAAAGTTTCTTATCATAATGGATGGTTAAGCTTCATTACAAACCTCAAAAACTAACAAGAATTCACCTTATTGTTTCCTGCAATTGAGTTCTACATGAAGTTTTCCAACCACTTCTATTTTGAATAACAAAAAAGAGAAAGCTACTGCCTTTGACACCCCTTTGAGTTCGCAACCCACATATTGAGAAACACTGCTATCAGTTGGTTTGTCTTTTATGATTTGAAGTGTTGAAACTAAAATGCAGTAGAAGCAGTCAGTGGTGGTCATTATCCAAATAAAGTACTGCACTGTGTAAAAAAGATAGCGAAGGGGAAGGAGCAGATTGAAAAACAATTTTTTAATGTAGATTGACATGAAAAGAGCTTTGCTGTCACTCTTCAGCAAAATCCCCCAGACTAAAATTATTTGATGGTGAATTCACATTTCATTCTCTGGAGTGGCATGTTTGACACAGCCATGAACTTAAAATTTATGGCTGTTATAATATGAAACAAATGCTTCTCTTTCGTTACATCTATGTCTGTTGGTATCCTGTGTAGGACTTTAAAAAAGAAAAGTGGCGTCTTTGTGTCAAGTGTTTGTAATGCGTTGTCTTTTCTTGTAACATTAGACTAGAGATCCATTTGAAATTTTAGGGTTATTAAAAATTCACAGTGACACTTACTATGGTTGACTTGTACATTTAATATCTCTCTCTCTCTCTCTCTCTCTCTCAACACACTTGCAATGACTCACACACATTATAATAAACACAACTAACTCAAGCTCACAAACACTTAAATTCAAATACCCTTGACCTGTAGATACAAGGATGCTTATAAAATTATTGACCTCGGACAAATTATTTCATAATTGGTTTACCAATCAAAATTTGCTGGATAGAATGGATGATACATGGATGACACAAATTACTGTTACAATAGAATAATATTTCAACAATGTGAGAAACTATCCATCACAAAAACAATGAATAATTACACCATTGTATTGTTTTAAACCATAGTGACGGTAACTATGATATCAATGGAATTTAATAATTGGATGCATGGGTTGTGTGCAAGCATCTTGTCAGTGTATATGTGTGCATGAGAGATAGAGAGGGAGGGAGGGAGGAAGTAGAGTGACAGGGGTGTAAGTTAATATAATATATAATGTGTGTTAGAGGGAGTTAAGGTGACAGTGATGGTGTGTGTATGAGTGATTGGCTGAGGTGGTGTGTGTATATTAATCAGACAGATTGTGTGTGTCAAGGGGCGGGGGAGTGATGATATACATTGTGCCAGTGTGTGCTTGTGAGAATAGGGTGAAAGAATGTGTGTAAGAGTGATTGAAGGTGACAGAACTTGTATCCATATGAATATGTGAGTGATGGGGATAGAGCTTGTGTGTATCAATAAGAGTGTGTGTGATAAATATTGTGTGTATTGGTGAGTGAGCGAGTATGATAATACTGTATTTATGTGAGTGAGCGAGGGGTCAAAGGGATTTTGTGTGAATGAATGAATGGATGGAGATTATGAGGGAGTGAGTGGACATGATAGAAAGTGACAAAGATTGGGTGTATGAGTGGGTGGATGATGGAGATTGTGTATATAAGTGGGTGAGTGAGGGTGATGGAAGTTGTGTATGTGAGTGAGTGTGATAGAGATTGCTTGAATCATTGGGTGAGTGAGTGTGAAAGAGATTGCGTGTATGAATGGATAAGTGTGGGTGATAATATGTGTCTGAATGGGTGAGTGAGGGTAATAGAGATTGTGTGTGTGTGAGTGGATGAGGGTGATAGAGATTTTAGTCCAAACTACAAGTCTAGTCTAAAGATATTAATTTTTTTTTTTTTTTTTTGCATTTTCATCACAAAAGGCTCCTTCCTTAGTAATAATTTCAAATCAGACTCTTGCCCAGTATGTTTATACAAACAATGTTAATCAGTTATTGTTATAAAGAATCTATGTTCAGATTTAAGATGGAGGCCGCCGTAACATTTCTTAATTTTTGTATTAAAAAAACTCCCAATTTTTTTGGTGCTTGATTTTTCTTTTAGTAGAGTGTCTTGGGTTGGCACGTTGCTTGTGTCAAATTTATGTCAAATGAAAAAAGTCGAGATTTAAGTATTATATACTTGGCAGAACTAGTGTATAAACAAAGACAAAAGATAGATGGGATGTATGTATTCTTTGGACTGCCATGATTGATTTTTCTCCTCACTTGAGCTGTGGATACCTTTGCTTATGTCCAAGGTCATTAGCAGTAATGAGGAAGAGAGATCCATTCTGCTGGCCTGGTCTATAGATTTTTTGAATAATTGATAGCATTTCTGGTGAAGACTTCCGTGTGATGTCAGTTTCTCTTATTTAACTCTCAGTGGCTCTCTGGATGAGTAAGTGCATGGCGGTTTTTGTTTGCATTGCAATCAGTTTCATTGTTTATCTCACTGGATTAATATCATGTTTCACAGCATTTTGAGTGCTGCATGCTAATCACAGGAAAGTTTTCACCTTTTCGTGCACTTTTTTTAAAATTTCTTTTTTCTTTCCTCTTTCTGACTCATAAAGTTCATAAAGTTTAACCAGATCATCCAGGGGCTGCCTAAATCCGATGAAAAATGGATTAAAGGATGTACAAGATTGCTCAGATTTATATCAGTTTTTGGTTGTTTTGTCTTTGGAGATCTTTTCTTTTTCAAGCATTTTTATGCGCTGAGTTGTTTGAAGTATTCAGCAGTAACCTGTTCCCTTCATTCCCTTGAAATTGAAAAGGTAAGGTGGAGGCAGGAAAGATGTTGATGTTTAGGGACTAGGAGTTAGGGGAAAAGTGTTTTTCAATTGATAGAAATGGTCTTTTTTTCCTTTTTATATTAATTATTTATCGTGAGTATGTTGTGAATTATTTTTTTTTATTATAATACATTGCTAATAAAGATTTTAATTGTTCTTTTCGTGCAGATGGCATCGGGGGGTTATCACCCTGTCAAGCAAACAAAGTCTGAACAGAAAAGAAGAAGCAATTGGCAGAGATCTGTCAGTTCTGAGAGGGATGATGCCCAAAGCTTGAATAGCCTTCCCAGTGATATCCGGATCAATAATTGGGTATGTTGTAGGAATAATGTTTGTTTCATGTCATTGAGTTTGTTTTGTGAAATTTACATTTCTCATAGATATGTTCTTTACTATACATTTGTAAGCACTAGGATAATATAATCACTTTATATGACATAAGCACAGAGATTTTAACCGGTGATACCTCTTGAAATGGCATTTGTCATGGTAAAATGACAAGATTTCTTTAATTCTGAATGTATTTTTTAAACTATTCATTGACTTCTCTCCTCAAATCATTACTTGTAGTCCTTTGCCTGTGTGTTATTATCACATAGTGCTCTGCTGCAATTGTGCATGTAAATGAGACACGGTCAGAATGTGTCAAACACCAATAGGAGAATTTTATGGGTTGGAAAGATAAATGAAATCCTTAAAATAGACGTTTTGATGTTCCAAATTTTTTACTGTATCTTCTTTTTTGAGCTTTTAAGTTCAGATCAGCTGAAAAAAAAAAAAATGGAAAAAAACTCTATTGGCATTCCTCATTGACAACATCCATCACCACTGTGATCAGAAAGGGGCTATTTCCCTATCCTGGTCGTGGTCCCCAACTTTGAAATTGTTCAAGTCCCTGTTTTGCTTAGTGCTATTATTACTGCTGTTCAAAGTTTCTCTATCTGGCCACAATCGTTGTATCGGTCTTTCTGAGAAGCTTCTTTTTCCTTGGGTATCACATGACTCCCCTTGGTATTTTGCAGTTACCTTCTCTTGTGATAACTTACGTCATTGATGAGTATTGTTATTGAACCCATTGCCAAACTTCTTCTTTAACTCAAGCTTGTCCTAGCGGCTTTTGAATTAAACTTTTTATCATTTTGGAAACAGGACTTAGCTGATCTAAGGCCCCTTAACTTAGGGGACTCGAAGCGCCGCAAGAAATCAAAAGGAAATACTGAAAGGGAAAGAGAGCAGTCTTTGTCCATGGATTCGCCTCCGAGAGGAGACCAGAAGCATCATGCCCCTTCAAGTCTGTCACGTACAAAGATCACGCCAAGCACCCCAACTTCACAGCGTGTGGCCTTGGAGAATTTAAAGCAACATATGACATTCAGTGACTTGGAAGATGTAAGCTTTTATGTGAGATGAAGGAGAAGGTCGGGGAGGGGAGGATGGGTTGACATTGAAAACTGGTATATTTAAAAAGCCAAGAAAATATTGAGGACATTTTAAGCAAGTAATAATTAATGCTATTAAATGTATTTCTGTAGGACATATGAAATTTAATTTTGCTCATCTGCTTTCTCTTAAGATGATTCATACTAAATGTCACATAAAGAGTATTTTTAAAAATGTACTCTTGGTGCCTTACCAAAAATATCTTGTTAAACATCTCGGATAATTTTAAGGAAAAAAAAAATATTTGTGATAGATTTGATTTTTCCCTCATGAATTTGCTTCTTATTTCAACCTTGATGTTATTTTTGTTTGTTTGTTTTAAATTCATTTTGTTTTGGTTTTGTTTTCTGTAGCAACATGATGGACTTGACAATGAAAGGAATAATGAAAGATATATGTCACAAACTAGATCAAGACTTCACAACACATCTGTAAATCATACAGAGTCTGATGTCGATACAAGCCACGTCAATCGCAATAATAACATGGATTATGGTGGACGAGAGCAGGGAGTAAGTTCAGAGATGTTATGTAGAGATCTTGGTTGAGATATATATATTTGTGTGTGCTTTGAATAAGTCGCTAGTTATCTGGTGCTTTAGAGTAATGGAATTAAAAAAAAAAAAAGTTCTAGGCTTCACATTGAAAGTACAGTAGTGACCGCCTTACATCCCACTGCTTAAGACCCCGTTCGGCCTAAGATACCGCTTTTCTTGGGAAACTAAATTTTTTTCTATATAAATTTGCCACTTAAGATCCTGCCCACCTTGCCTAAGATCCCGCTTTTTCGAGACCGTGGTATGACCATTTAGACGAAGTGTCAACAACATTTTTTTTCATTTTTGTCTTTCATCTCGATCAAAATCATAAGAAGATTGTAGCTAGCCACCAGAGCACAGGTAAAAGTCACCTGGTCACCCTACCCGGTCTAGATGTAACTGAAAGGCGCCAACCTGTGTCTGGTTGAAACAAAAAGATCAATGGGCAGTCATCGACTGTGCATGGGAATCTATCAATGGGCTATTGTTCTGTGTTGCTGGAATGCAACGATGTCACCAGGTAGATCTTAAATTGGCATGTGCTTACTTTATGTCATAAGATATGAGAACAAATTTAATTGAAATGTTTAGTAAATACTGCTCAACAACAAGTGGATTAATGACAATGATGCTTTGGATTCAAGCAACCTATAAACACGCCATTTGCGTAGGAGTATGTTCAAACGATGCAAAGCAAAGGCATGTCTTGTGATTGACAGGGTGAAAATAGACTGCCTTCTTTAAGTTTGGTTATGACCAAGCCTCCATAGGGGTTTGTCGCTCATTGGATATGATTCTGAATGACACTGAGAGCCGTATGAGTTATCCCTTTCGCCGTCCGCTTAAGATCCCGCGTTTTCATTTTCCCGAGGGGCGGGATATTAGGCGGTCACTACTGTACTGATAATCAAAAACCATGAAAGACCAAATGACCTCAGTCAAATCTGGGATGAAAAGCATTCCGCAATACGACTAGGAAAGCTGTTTCTATAGCACTGAAAGGCATAAAGGCATTCTTTCACGGGGTCAAGATTGGCTGCCGGCAAGACCAAAGCACACCATATATCATTTAGACTCCGGTGAATCAATGCAAAAGGAATTAACATGTCATCAGCTTTGACACAATAGATCAGACCAGGCTGCCAGATATTTTTCAAATTATCATTGAATTGAAGATCATACAATTTTTCAAGCAGCATGATGCAGATCATTTTGAGTATATCATTGGACATCACAAAATCATCTTAGTCCTATTAGTCCTGTTTTTTATAGTATATCTCAAATATGCACACAAGAAATTCAGGAATGTTCTCTGACAAACATGATTCAACATTTGGACATAGTGGACAGATTGGAAACAAAATGATGGAGTAAAAATTAGAGGGTGGATTGCTAATGAAAGAGAACTAAACATGTAATATGAACTAACACTGGCGGTACGGGTATGAGGACAGGGATTTTTTTCTTTTCTTTCTAAATTCACAACATGAGAGCAACTGATAAAAAAGGGGGCTGAATGGCAGGAAAGAATGAACGTATGAAGAAACAAAAACACCTTTCAAATGCTGCCCTAAACAATCATACCAACATGTGGATCAAAGAGGATCAAAGACATGACAAAATCAAGTTCTCCACCAACCTAAATGTTTATAGATCCCTTGTAAAAGTGATATTCAGTGTGCATTTGTGCAGTGACAAAGGCAGAAGAATATTTTGATGTGTTAACTATGAACATCTGTAAAAGGTACTCCTCATACATTTACACAACAATAACAAAAATCTCCTTAAGATTTGATTAATGGTAGACCTTTCTCCTTAGACATATTGTAACAGGAACTAGAAAATTCTGACACATTCTAAGGAGGGACTTAAAAATATCGGCCAACAAAGTCATATCAGTTTACTTCTCAAGGTTGGGAAACCATTTAGGCGATGGCCAATAACAACTTTGTCCTGCAAAACCAAAACCTCAAACAATTTAGTCACATTAAATGGTTACAGAGCTAATCTAGGGTGTACTTTGCTACAGTGATACACTCAGGATTTTTATTTGCTGAAGTCATGTGATTTTTTTCATTATAAAGTTAAGGATCTGAAAAGGGAGAAGATATATATATATTTGAATTTTTATAATTTCGGTTAATAAATGCATACTGCAGCTTTATGTTGAACTTTAGGACATGATTTCACAGGCCTTAAGTTTAAATAGTTTCTTCAAGAATTTTCTTGTCCCTTTGTTCATTTTTTTTTTATTGTCAGTTAATTTCTCTTCTTTTGAAATCAATTTCATGCTGTTTAACTTTACAAAAATGGTATGACACACTGTAATATTTTGTTAGGCTCTGGCATTCTACTGTATTGCAACATTGCACTTGAATATTTCCTGTATAAAAATCGTATTCTCTAAAATGAATTACATATTGACATTATTTCAGCCTGATAGTAATGAAATTGTTGCTCGTCTGATGCAAATCCGTGATTTTATGAAGCAAGCAAGATCAATGTTGGACAGCATGGAAAAAATGGGAGAACGGGTAGGTTTTTATCTTGGTTTTTAAAAAATAATTTTATTTTTTTTTAAGTCGTCAAGCATTAACTTGAAATAACTTATTAGAAATCTTCATGGACATGAGGAAACGATACCAAGTTTTTGCTTTTCTCATTTGTTCCAGAAGAAATCAGAAGATGTGGAGAAAGTACGGAGGCTTATAATGAATTTGCAAGAACAGGAGCAAGGTTACAAAGGCTTATTACAGAATACACTGGTAAGCGGTTGCTTCTTATCGTAATTTGTTGTTTGTTTTTGGGGGTGGGTGGTGGGAGGGGGTGTTAAGGCTCAATGGGACAAGTCCTGCTAATAGCGACAGTCAAGACTTCGATCACTTCATGGAGGCTAAATCCTTATGTGGGAATTCACAATTCTAACAGAAAAATCTTAAAATTTGTTTAAAGAAATCTGCCATCCATCAATATAACTTGAGGTGGAATAATTATTGTTATCAAAACCATTTACTTTTCTTTTTTTTCCTTTTTATTAGGTTCGGCTCCTAGAACTGCCCCCTCCTCTTATCCCCTTACCTCCCATAGATACAATGTGCTAGGGGTCATAATTTGGATCATAAATGAAGTGTGTCCCTGGCACTTAAAGCATTATGATGATTAGCAACATTTCAAGAGCAGTGACCCATCACATTTATTTTCACCTACATTCTGTTAGCTTTTATTGACTCTTTTGTTATGGAACACTACCTTGCACAAATCAACTTCAGTAAAAGTAGGGCAATCCTTTTTTTCTTTTTCTCTTTCTACCTTTTTTTGTTGATTTTTGTTTCATTTTGTTAGCTCAATGTGTTGAAAATTGAAGTTAAAATTATATTTTATCTCCATTTTCAATCATTAAGGCACACTTTTCTGTGTTAAACATTTGAATTAAACTCGTATTTGCATAGAGTGCTTATTGAGATAATAATCCGTTTTTTTTCTTTTTATATCTTCTTGAATTACAGAGGACAGAAAGAGAGGTTGATGGAGCTTCAATAGAAGGCCCAGATGACACAGTCATGAAGACAGATATAAAGGAAGAGCTGGATGATTCTTCTGTTGACTTAGAAGTGAGGACTCAAAACTCCGAGACCTCTGTAAGTCGCTTTGTTTTCCCATGTCATGAAGCTGTTGTTCTTTAAGTCTTTTTTACAGTGATCATTGCACACATCCATATAACTCAACTTCTTTATGTAGTAGCATCGTACAGCTTCACTTCCTTATTCCTTGGGTCAATCCAAGTCTGGAATTCACCATCACATCTGTTGATGGTCTCTTATCCTCCCTCAAGCTTTGTCTCTGGGCAATGCAGGACTAGGTGGCTTGTGTCTTTTTTTTTGGGGGGGGGGGGA
>JAOWAY010030024.1:0-12217 GCA_028565895.1 Goniobranchus geometricus
TCTCTCTCTCTCTCTCTCTCTCCCTCCCTCGTCTCACACTCCCTTGAAACATACGTACAGAAACCAAACACATCCAGTAATGTAATACCATGCCCCCAAGGGCCTAGTGTATGTAGTTCACGTATAGTGGTGGTTTTGTAGGCCCTGCCTATGTAAGAGCAAGACTTTTCCAATTTTCAAGAAATAATAAATATAATAATTGGAGGGATACTCGTCATGACAAGATCGACTTATTTGAAAAATAGAGTGTCTGCCTGCTTTCATTTTTTACTATTTTCCCCTATATTGTTGGGACGAAAAAGATCAACTAGAGTGAAAATCGAGCCATGCGGTATCGACTTATGTGGTGTTGACTGTTTCATAATAAATGTGCAATGTAATGAGCAACAGCCGACATGTCAGCTCCATTGCACGACCCTGTATGATTCCATTACTTGTAGAAAAAAGGGGGTGCAGATGGATAGGTTACACCCCTCCTGTGGTTATTTTTACGTCCCTATCCATGTCATCAGTGATTTCTCTTGTAAGATCCTGCCCTTTGGCTATGATCACATGTAACAAGAGCTGGCTGTAACAAGATAATCATGTCAGTCCCTTTGACCTTGTTATAAGCGATGTCCACTGTATTATTAACCCATCTATGGAGCTTAATAAGATCTCCTTACATACACATATATTTGACTGGGTAAATCAAGATACTTTAATCCTTTCCATATAGGAATTTGGATATTACTTGCATCAAACCTGAAGCACATGTACAACTTTTTTTTCATAGAGATTGATTATTGTTTATTGAAAGGGATTGGAAACACAATTTCATTTGATATTGAAAAGGTATTTTGAAAGTTCACAATTTTAGACTTATTCTTTTTTTTTTTTCATTTCCTTTTAGAACCTGCTTAATGTGTGTGAAAGAATTCCTACAATTGGTACCCAGTTGAAGATTTTGTCCACTGTCAAAGCTACTATGTTGGGAGCTCAAGGTAGATATGAAATGTTTACCACATAAAATTTTCACTCTTTTTTTATTATTTGATATATTGTATCTTCATTCTCAAGTATTTGAATGCTGTTAGATTTTAATTTCACCTTTAATCAAATTTTGAATGAATTTCTTTTCGATAGGTTTTTGAATTCTTATTGGAGTGTGTTTTTCTTTTGACATTTACAATTTTTATAAGATATTATTTTACATACTTTTAATTTTAATGTAATTATTTTGTGACAAAGTGAATGGATACTATATGATTGTAAATTTTGTAGAAGAGGGCTTATAAAATTGATTTTTATTCAAGTCAATTTTGTTGAGAGTCACTGGAAATTGAAACTTTCAGAATTTTTACCAATTTTGCGAATTACTCGTCCTGTGTTTGAATTTGGGGCATTGGAATAAGACAGTATTTCCGTAGCTGATTTCTTGTCCTGGTGTATGAAATAAAGTTTTTAGATGACAAAGTAAAGTTAACTGTAACGCTGTTATATCTCTGAATAATGTTTTATGATCATTTGCTATACTGATTTAGATTTATATAAAACACTGAGCAAAAATTTAAGAATGACAAGATAGCATCGGAAGGAAACCTTCACACTCTTCCCTTTTTCAATCTCTTGGGTTTGGTGGGTTTTTTTTCGTTTGATGATTTTTAAATTATGCTCGAAATAAATTTCCTTTTCTGAGTTAAAAAAAAAAGTCTTTTTTATATTAAGGGTTGAGGGTTTGGTCATGGTTTGATCATTTTTTAAGTCTCTGATGTGAGCATATTGTCTTTTGAGGTATATGGGTCCAATCCAGAAGTTCTTGTCGAGATTTTTCAATATCACTTTTTACATGCCTGAAATGTTAGAAAGTTAAGTGTGTGCAGTTCTAATTTCCTCTGTTTGAAAATATTTAAATTCGAAGGTTATTTCACAATTAAGTCCTAAACATTTTAAACTCCAGAGCCAATCCCAGCCCCTGATGGAAGTGAAATTGCCTGTGGTAATGTGTGATGAAATTTGTTTTAAATAAATTCTGACAGAAACACTAACATGTTCATGTCTGCATGCGACTGCAAATTGTGTTAGGAGTATGATTTGAGTGTAGTCTTTAAAGCAGCTAATGCAGTGTGAGTTCTGTTCCTCTGCTAATAAAAAACAAAATCTTTTAGGGAAACAGGCAAGGTGGTGATAATGGAACTTCACGGCTCTCAGAAGTTTGAAGGAAAAGGCTGATTTTAAGTGTTAATAAGTACATAAATTATACCGGCTATATTCATGATATACAATAAAGTGCTCACCCACCAATGTTTATATCATTTTCAGGGAAGCAAGGTAATAGTATGGTTATAATACTGGCTCTTGTTGGGTGCCTCACAGGCCATAAATGCACCATCACAGCCTGTGATGTTTAAGAGAATTTTATATTTCTTTCACAGCACAATAGTTGGAAGTATTGCTTATTTGCAAGCCTCCTCCATCAACAAGTTTTGTACTTTTCGGTCACCAAGGAATCTTGATCCTGTTTCATAATATCTGTTACACACTTCACTCTACAAGAAAAGTATATGAATATAATGGCAGCAGTATGTGGGAAGAACTGATTTTGGTTGCAAGCCTCCTTCGAGTGCGGCTATATTCATGAAAATGTTCTCTTCAGTTTCTATGGAATCTTTTACCTTTTTCATTAATGTTCTATAACTGACATCTATTCCAAAAGAAAATTGACTTTGTTATTGTATTCACCAAGGACAGCAATATACTGAGACGATGCATTCATAAAGAACAGAATATGTGGGTAGAACTGAATGTTTGCAAGTCTCCTGCTCTTGAAGCCGTAACATTTCATGAAAATGTTCTATTCAGTCTCTATGGAATTTTGTGCCTGATTCAGTAATGAAACAGCTTCAAGATTCCATTGAGACTGAAGGGTACATTTGTTCATCCTCATATTTTTTAACGTACAGAGTTGTTGCTGAATATCTCAAGTGAAACAAAAAGAATCTTATAGTTTCACAAACATTTTAAAGTCATTAAAGAAGAAGAACTTTGCTTGTTTTCTGAGAAGGAGAGATGTTGGTGTGCTCAAAGGTCTGCTTCTTTTCAATGACTCTCTTCTGGTTTATTTTCTTATCATAAAATAATTATTTCTGCCTCTTATTTTACTGTAATGTTGTCTGCGTCTGTCTTCCTTTTTGTTTCACTAATGGATTGACTGTCAGCATAGCTAGACAGATTCTGTTCATTGCATGGATGACTGCTGATGGTCAATCGTCTGCCGGACTTCTAATGTGTGCATGTTGAGAATGTTACCTCCCTTTTTGTTTCTCTCATGTCTCTTTTCTTTCTCATCCTCAGCTCATGATGACTATATTCTAACATAAATCACCTGTTCTATCAACTCACACGCAAAAAATTCTTACAATTTTAAAACAAGCTCTAAATCCATCCTCTCTATTTTGCCTTGTCCTGATGTTATCTGTTTAATGGTGATGAGAGTGGCATGCCTTTATCTCCCTTAATTTCTTAATTAATGAATCTAAGACCTTTAGATTCGATGTCTAAGATGACAATTTACATTTGTGGCGTATACTTTTTGATGACTTGCTCCTCCCTTTCACTTCAATTTGAGTAGATTCATTGTTATGTTTGCTCCTCGGATGGGAGATTGACAGCATGGGAAATGAGCAGTGAATGGCATTTTCTTTTTCTTTTAGCATGAAGTCAAAAAAAAACTTGGCACATTCACCAATTGTATTGTTACCATGACCTGCATTTTAATGCAGAAAGCACTATACAGTCTAGCCTCTGTAATCCAAACTCCATTACCAACGTGTTCAGATTAAAGAATTACCAAGCAAAAAAGATATTTCTACATTGCATAATAAATCACTTAAGGGCCTCAATGTTTAGGATTGGTATCTCAACCCTTCTTTCTGGCAAAGACATGATAAGACTTCAAGTTGAGGCTTACTCATAAGTTTAGTCAAAAGGGCCTACTAGTAGAACTACTAAGGAGCTTATGACAAGTATTCACAAATTGAAAAGTCAACTGACACTAGGGTTATCAACTAGACAAAGTGATTAATGGAAGCAAACGCCTACGCAAACTGTTTGAACGTCATCTGCTTAAGTTTAGCTGAGTCAGCAATAAAAGGCAGAGGGTAGATGGGCTACAGATGACCAACACATTTTGATAGTGTTTGCTCCTGTCTCTTCCATCAACATGTCCAAGTGATCATAGGCAAAGAGATTAAATCATTGACAAGTTTGCTTCATCCCCCGTCACATTGAGTGATGACATGTGCACTTGCATCATAGGCAAGGGACAAACACATAGACATGTTGGTACCCTGTCCTGCTTCTTGAAAGATGTGAAAAGGTTACCAGATACGCACACATGTCACAATGGCACCTGTCTACACCAATGATGCACTTGTGTCTACAAATCACCAGAGGACCAGAAAAACAAAGACCAGATTTTCCAATTACCATAAGCCGAGTTGATTGTCTTTGATGCGGATTAATGAAGCGAAAATGGCATTTCGTCCTAAAATAAGATTGACATTCATAGTACAAATGTTCAGATTAGACTATGAAGAAGAAATAAGACCAAAATCCGCCCCCACCAAACCGTTCAGATTACTGAAGGATTGAAGGGATTTCTGAATTACGGATAACTGAGACTAGACTGTAGTTTTATAGCATGGCACATGTTGAGAAGGTCAAAGACCAGAATTTAGGTCTGGGTTGTGCTGACTAAATTAAATTGTTTGGATTTATCTGCATCCTTGTTCATGTAAGTAGATTTAGAGTGTCTTGGCCTTCTGTCATACATAGACGATAATCTCCGGGGTTCTCTGTGCCGAGTTTTGCACATGAAGGAAACCTCGACTGTTGGAATCATAAAAAGAGTAGGCTGAAAAGCTGGTGCCTGTGCAAAAATTTAGTCCTGCCTTTCCCTTCATCCCATCTCTCCTTTCACAACTCTCAGAGCCTGTTGTTTGGTTGCATAAAGATATTTGGCTTAAAGAAAAGCCTTGCAAACACATCATGCAGGACTTGAAAAACAGGCAACTTTCTCTATTGACTTCTGAGAAGCCACAAGAAGAAGAAGAGGGAGAAGAAGGAGAAGAAGAAGAAGAAAAAAGAAGAATGTGTTCAAAGTTATGACAGGAATGCATTTTAGACAGCATGATTGATTTGAATTAGAGCAAGTAAAGGGCTGCTGATAAATTTGAAATGTAGGGTTCTTTACAATCACTGCCTTGTCATTACTTTTAACAAAGGCATGTCACATCGGCAGTAACAAGGAAGGGAGAAAAGATATTTTAAAAATTGGCGGGGAACAAGTTATGTGTATTATGAACCAGTCTTGTGAAATGATTCTGGCTATTGTTATACATTACTTTAAATTTTACATCAAAGGAAGATATCCATTTTTGATATTAATATTCAACTCTGTCTTTTTGTTCATGCTGCTAACAGAATCAAGTAAGTACTCTATGAAATTTGAGGCAACTGTTTTATATTTTAGTGTTTATCAACAGAAACCTAAAATTTGTATGACAATTACAATGAAAATAAACTGATTGGTAAAAGGATTAAAATTGTAGTGAAAATGTGTCATAGAAAGCTGCTTTGTTCCTTTCATCTTCCTCTTGCGACAGTTTATTATTCCTTAACTACTTTTCTTTGAAGAACAATTCAGTAGGTAAATATAACTTATGTAAATGAAAAAAAAAAGTACTTCTTTGCGTGAATGCATTAGAAGACAAATATCTTATAGAACATGTTCTGAATGTTTGAAATATAATTTTGGTTTCCCATGGCCATACTCAAAGGAAACAGTACAATACATAAGAATATGGAACCTTAACAAAATGCAAATATAGGCTTATAGATAATTAACTTTTTTAAATGCCTACATTTCTCATATCGCCATTAAGAAGGTGAACCTGTTTGACTATTTATCATAAAAGTCTTTTTCTCTGACACCAATTAAAATGTTAGCTCTAATGATGTCTTACAAAAATCTTTTCCCATGATCCCCATTGTAATGTTAGCACTAATGATGTCATATACAAGTCCTTTCCCCTGAGCACCAATGTAATGTTAGCACTACTGATGTCATACAAAAGTCTTTCTCCTGAGTGTCAATGTAGAGCTCTCAAGGGATGTAAGCCTTAGCAAAGAATCTCTCTTGAACTATGATTACAAGAAGATTCTCACATGCCTTTTTTGTTGCATAAGTCTCACAGTTCTCTTATCTTAATCTTTGTGAAATGTACTTTAAATATACTTTCAAACATTTCAGTCCTGTTTGCCTTTATAACATTAACATGAAATAAGAATTTTTGTCATTTTACAAATATTTTTCACACCAGGTCACAACATGGAATTTTTATTTAAATTTTTCTAGGTTCAGAGGAAGATCAAGAAGCTACAGAGATGCTGGTTGGAAATGCACAGAACTTGATGCAAGCAGTAAAAGAAACTGTTCGTACAGCAGAGGCAGCTTCCATCAAAATACGTGTGGATTCAGGATATACAATCCGCTGGGCTCGCAAAAGACCTTGGTATCAGTAATTTAAACCGGCTAGTTTTCCCTGAAGAAGTAAATTTCATGTCTTTTTTTTTTCCCCTTTAATTTAAACTTTGTTGTGGATCTACTAATTTATTTCTACACAAAGTATAGGACAGTTATTTAACTGCTGTGTTGCCTCCGAAGCTATACAGTGTTCTTGAATGGTTTTATCAAGTATCAAGAGGGGGTGCTGAAAGACATCGTGGCTTCCTTATTGAGAATGATTTATAAGTACGTTATTGTGTCCAATATTGTCATCTTGTTTGTATGCATTTTCATCTCTAAGCAATGTCTATTGTTGAAAGATTTTGTCTGCCTGATTTGAGTTCATAAATCTCAGTTGCCTTACATCTAGACACTTGAAATTTATTCAAGTGGAGCAACCAAACTTCACTGCTTGCTTAACTGTAATGAGAAAGCATTACATTTCAGTGCTCTTAAGTTCCTGTGTTTACAACAATTGAATATGGAAAAATGATGTTGTTTGCATTCTAGTTTTAAGACCATTTGAGTCAGTCAAATTATACCCAATTCATGTCATCTTCATGACTAAAGCGAAAAGATTTTGTTGTATTTTTTGGTCTGTGAAAAATCTTGTTCCTAAAATCATGAATAATGGCAAACAAAATAGCTTGGTAATATAATTGAGAAGGGGAAAACAAATTTTTAAAAGGACATTTGTTAAAAAATGTCTAATTGAATTCAGTTGATCATAAAGAATCCTTGTATAGTGTAATTGTGTGTTGTTGTTTTTTGTTTTTTTTTATATCACAATGTTTACCCCTGTTAGTCCATTTTTACAAAGGTGCTATTCATTGAGCTGTCACTTTTGTACCTCATAGTTACAAATATGTATATGAATATTATTAATATGCAATTTTTACTCTGATTTCTCATATTTTTGTCTCCCCATCACTTTTCATTCAGTATTAGTCATCAATTCAGGGTTTGCTTGTGTGTTTTTCATTGTTGTTGTTTGTTTGGCTTTTTTTTTTTCTATCTTCTACCATTTACATTCATTTGAGAGAGGGGTGTCCTTCCTTTTACAATGCACAAGCAAACCTTCATCAGTAAATTTGTTTCCTTTAAAGCAATGCAGGGTTTTTTATGTTTAAAGGAGAGCTTTTATACAGCGTAATGTCCATGTTATGTGCTCAATGTGCTTTATAAGGGGTCCCTAACCAACAGCAAAGCATAACATGAAGGACAAGATTGCTGCCTGTTAGGTAATAGTACAACTCTTTTCTTTTTAGACAAGGACAGCACTTTGTAGCCAGTACACATTTTACACCTGAGTGTGGTGAGAAAATGTGAATAAAGAGCCCTTTCCAAGGACTCAACTTCACACCGCCCCCGGCGGGAATTGAACCTATGACCCCACAGTTGTTAAAAAAACTCTCCACCACTTCACAGTGAAATGACAGATGGAACAAACTTGTTCACTGCTGATAAATCTCTCATAGAAGTATAATGCTTTTTATATGAAATAGTACTTCTTTCTTGGGATTGACTGGGTTCATGTTAAAGTAAGAATAAAAAATGTAAGGTAGAATAATTTTGTTTCTTTTTCTTGTCATAGATATTAAACATAAACTGGTGTCATTGCATGACCTTCGGCAATTTTGGTTATTTTTGTTCCTTAATCCAATATGGTTGGTAGGAGTTGAGTGTCTAGCCCTGAAAGACATGGACAATAAACTTGTAGGTTCCTTACGCTAGTTGTGCATGTAAAAGAATCATTGACACTTGGGAGTTCTAAAGAGTAGGCTGAAATGTTGCTTTCTCGGAAAACATTGAATTCCATCCTCCCACTTCTATCTCTTTTTTCACAACTCTTCAAGCCCAAGGAGGAGAACAATAATGAGAAGAAGAAGAAGAAGAAGAAGAAGAGGCAGACCGATAAATGAACAAAAATTTGGAGAAAAAACCCAACTGAACAGGGAGATATGTTACTAAATACTAGCATTCATGTCATGGCTTTCTAGGCTGACTTCTGTGACACTGCCCTGGCCCCAAGAAGTGATCTTGTAACAGAACCATTCCCCCTTCTTTTTCTTCTTCTTATAAGACATCGCTAAAGGACGGCAAGAAAGTTTTGGAAATCCTTGACTCAATATACATTGATATATAGCCGCTCCTTTCAATATATCTGCAACAATTTTTCAATATTGAAAAATACCGATACATAGCTATATTTCATTTTGAAACATTGATGTCACATCGAAATCAGTATACTGATATTGCCCATCACTTACTGGAAATAGGATATTTGGCAGTTCCTTGTGTCTTGTTTGCTCTTCCATTTCCTTTAATGATTTTTGTTTTATTTTCATTACTTTTATTGTCATTTATTTTAGGGTCAAATAAACAATTAACTCTTAAATCCATAAGCCATGTTAGATTAAACTGAGCTTCGCAGCTCTTCTTTGCCTTTCCCGTATTTTCAATTGAGTATCTCAAGAATTTTTTTTTCCCCATATTGTTTATGCCCTCTGTGTGAAATGTATATAATATAATACTTAAATACACTTATAAGCTATCAGTATTTTTTATTTGCATAAAGATCGATTATATTTTTTTCCTTGAAAGTCCAAGCACCCCAGCCTGGAAAAAGAAATAATAGTCGTAGTAACTACCACTAATTTAATTTAGTTGAAAAAAGTACAAGTTTCTTAAGCCTCCAAATCTTTTTCTTTGTAATTTAATCTGTGATTGGCACAAAAAGTGAAATCAAGACCATTAATAAATTTGATGAACAGAAGCATGACCTCTCAAAAGTCTATAAGACAATATTATTGACCTGCATGTTTTGTTTTTGTCTTTTGTTCTTAGGAATTTTTCTGTGTTCATTTTTGTGAGCTTAAGTTGGTGTGCTTTAGAATTATTACACATATTTATTATATACATATATCACCTTTGTACAATGTAGCTGCGATATTTATTTCATTCATTACCTTCTATTTATTTTGCATTTAGTTCCGTTTCTGTACATGGATGTACTCATCGTTCTACTTATTAATTTAAAGGAACAAAAAATCTCATGTATGAAAATATCACATGAAATGGAATTGTCTGATTCTGATAAAGGGAAATCTCATGTAGCATGAAGTAGTTATAGGAGTTGTTGGCTTTTTTTTTTTTTTTTAATGCCAGAGCAACCATTTTATTGAAACCAATTTTTACATAAAAAGGTAAAGATTTATTCCCAATGCAAAATTCGCAAATGACAAAAGCCTTCTAGTTACAAATTTCTGTGATCTATATTTTAACTTCTACCTTTGTAGCATGAAATGTCCCTTTGAAGTTTTATTTGTCACAACATGGGCTCCAAACCCTTCAAATTTATTTTATTTTATGAAAGCCAAAACTTTATTTTTAGGATTTACTTATTTAATGGAAACTTTTGGTATCCCAGAAATATTTTCACAAACGGGATGTCATTAATCAAGTATCAAAGAACTCATAAACAAGTATATTTTCTTACAATTGGTTTCTGGTTTTCTGGACAGATAAATTGTCATCTTTCCAAAACACTGTCACAAGTCACAATGCAATCTTTTGGTGGTTTTGTATATATTACTCCACCTAACCCTCTTCATTGGTTGATATGGGGTTGAATGAAATATGCATTATAATATTTTTGGAGAAAATGCAAAAGTAAGACACAATCCAACAAAAGCCTTGGCAAATCTCAACTAGGATTACTGGCACCACAGGAAGATTCAGTGTAATATACAGGGGGTCTCTTTTATAATAAAGGATAAATAAGTGAAAAGGTGAAAAATCCATGATATTTCAGAACATTATTATCATTTATTTCAATGCCAATTTCATCAACATCTTACTATTGGTTGCTGAGTCCTACATCTCTAAGTGAGACCTGCTGTTTTAGTCAGCAGCACCAAACGCTGTCTCAATGCTACCCATATCTCCTCAGCATTTCGAGTGTCAGATGCCACTGCTTGCTTAATATTCTTTTTAAGATCATTCACGCCATTCACTGGGGTAGTTAAAACTATGTCTTTGATGTACCCTAAAAGGAAAAGTCTAATGGAGTGATATCCAGTTATCTAGCTAACCAGGATATCCACCTCTGCAGAAAACACCTATGCAGGAATTCTCTAACCTTTAGTGATTATGTCGTCAAAGGGTAACCCTACCTATAGGTATAATGTATCAGAGATGCTTCGGCACTAAGCAAAGATAATCTGTAGATCATTAGAAAGTTATTTGGGTTTGTTTTTTTTTAATTGCGCCATGTTGGCCATGTTGATTTATTTCAGTTCAGTATCCTGTATTACAAAAGACGCACCCTTAAAAAGTGGTATTCTGACATATGACAATGGTCCTGCAAGGTGACAAATTATAAAATTCATAACCAATCTATGAAAACAAGTTATTTAGAGGATATCCAATGCTTTGTATAAAATCACCATTATTTTATGCAATCAAATCAAAATTTGACTTCCATTAAAATGTGATGAAAGTTTTGAATTGTTCTTGTTCCTTTCTTAAAATTTCATGAAGCATCTATTTTTTGTGTTCATTTCATTCAAATTAGATTAACCATCTCCTCACACTTGCTACACCATTGAAATAACAGGAATACTCAATATGCCATAGAGAGTCCCATAGTCACTTGTCACATAGAGCTTGCGCTAGGGCTTCAATACCTGGTTGCAAGGCAAGAAAATTTTGATTTCCTAATTCAATTTTGCTCCTGGGTTACAAAACTAAAAGAAGCCTTTGCTGTTGGAAATTATAAAGAAAATGCTTAAAAGCCAAAGCTTTTCAGAATTAATACCCATCATTCCTTCACCTTTCCTTTTCCAAATGTCTGAGCCAAAACCCTATCGATCAAGAGGGGCATCCAGCATAAAGTCATTGCTAAATCTCTAATCCGAGCCTTTTGCTTTTGTGACACCAAAGTCAGGACAAGCTGATACTCTTCCAGTATACTCATTTGATACTTTTAGCATTAAAACCTTTAGACCTTTACCAGTGAAATATTTGCCATACTGATAGATCTAATCCATTCTCCTTGTCGATTTAATCCATGTCATTGTTAAATGAAAAATGTCTAAAAAGCTCAGTCTTGGACACTACATCACCTTTCTCCCCAACAGACCTTTGTTTTCTGACACATTCTCAACTCTCTGGGGAGGGCACAAGAAAAACAGGTACCCAATTGGGTGCCTTACCCTAGATATCTGACAGTCTGTTGCTGGCTGCATATCATCAAGTCCTCATTCCCATTATAAAGCAAACAGAATGAAGTGCCTTACCTAAGCATGAAATATCAGTGACCTGTGGTTATGGGCCAAACATTACCAATGGGGTATGATCCCACAAAGTCACAGACAGAAATGCTGACCTTGGTGACGGTTGCTACTTGGCAACTTTTAAAAAAATGTTTGTCATGTGAACTGTCTCCATGTCTCAATCAGCTTTGATGAGGAAAGTTAACTGGCACAAAATTGATTGCCCAAAACCGCTAAAATACCAACATCATAGAAAGTAAACTCAATCTGACAAAGGCTTGTTTTGAAGACATAAAAATAACATTTGACTCTGGAGCACTCTGCACAAAGATTTAACACTAGTTTAATCTCGCAAGTTGGCAATGTTGTCCATGGGACTTTATAACATGTTTAT
>JAOWAY010030135.1:0-12217 GCA_028565895.1 Goniobranchus geometricus
TTCTGCTTTTTGTTTGTTTATTTAAGTGCCCATTTCCCTTTTTAGCTGCTGTAGCTCAGTGTCAGAGCATTGACCTGCTGACCGAAAGGCATGAGGTTCAATTCTCTCTAGAGACATGTGTTTTTTCCTTAAGCATGAAAATTTACCCCTGTTGCTTCACTCAACCCAGGTGAAAATGGTTACAGCTTTGGCTGGTAAAGTACTCTGCCATAGACTAGCATCCTTTTCAGAGAGTGACGGATAAATTCTGTTGTTGAGTTTTTAACATAAATTCTTTGTTAAACCAGGAAAACAAAATTTACTTCAGGGACATTGAATTCTATTAAATTGAATAATGACAGCCAAGGACACAGTAACTTGTGAACCTTTTTTCATTCTGGAAAGGTAAACTCACTGAAATTTCCTTGTTTTGATCAGTGTGAAATTAAAATGTGTTCAATTTAGAGTTGTCTTGAAAAGGGGAATGGGTTAACTTAAACTATGTCCACCACTTGCTGAATACTGTGACATTTGTTATTATCATGAAAATGATTTCCTTTAAGAACCTTCATGAATGTTTTGATGTATAATACATGTATTTTTGTACCTCTATTGTAGAGAATGTTTTGTGTAGTGGAGACCATGTGTCATGGCATACTCCTTTAGATGGCAGCGAATCTCGAATCCAGCACATGTTGATGACAGAAGATTGTCAGCTACAACCTGCTACATCTGTTTTAGGAATTGTCAATTTTATACAAGTGAGGATTTGTCTTTCTCATTGTCAGTTTCTTTTTCATTGTCAGTTTTATACAAGTGAGGATTTGTTTTTCTCATTGTCTTTTCTGTCAAAGGAAAATTTATGCTTTTCATTTTGAAATTTTGAATCCAGTTTTGTCTTTAAAGCCTTTTTTGTATTTTATGGGAGATGCATTTGAATATCTGTTTTTGTGACATCCATGTAAACAGGGAAAGTGTTTGGAAAGGGATGGGGTAGAGTTGTTCTTGTTTTTCTTTGTTTTTTTTCTCTCCATCTTTTGTTGTTGTTCTTTTGGATGGGTTTTTTTTTATTATTCCTATTGAGGTTGAGTTTTTCTTATTGTGTTATGTCCTCTCATGGAAAGAAAGTTTTTATCTCCTCTCAGCGAAATAAAGTGTCTTTTAGGATTTTGAAAAATGCTTTTGATTTTAGTTGATTAAATGACACTGCTAAATTTATCTTCAAGGGTGAAAAACATTTTGCATGTCCTGTAAAAGATTAGTAAATTCTCTTTTTACTTTTGTTCTCTAGTTTGTTGTGAAAATATATGTATGATAAAGGATGAGAGTACAGCTGCTAAAAAAAAAAAAACTCATTTCGTTTATAAAAATGTTGACACCAAAGTGATTAAAATAAAATGTATAGCTTTTGTTTCTTCCTTCAGATTGTTGGTGTATGTGGTGAAGAACTTAAGGCAGCACAGCATTGGAATGGGAGGGGAATTATAGAACTTCTTAGATCCAAACCTTCGTGAGTATTTACTGCATGGATCATACTTATAAGGGTTAAGGCTGGCATCCTTAATAGCATAAATCAAAATTTTAGCATTTAGAAAATGTACTTTGCTGTAGTAATGAAGAAAAAATAAACACTTCTTCACAATTTTACTTTGAAAAAGCACAGACAACTCTACCAGAGCAATTTAATATCAAACCAAAGCTTGAGTTCAGACCATATCACCTTGAGGCAAAATCTGCTAGGTAGTTGTTGAAGTCTTGCTCTTGGTAAAATTCATGTATAAACAATGCACAAAACTCCACTGTTTAAAAATATGTAAAATGGTTTTTTGAGAATAAATGAACTTTCAAAATCAGGTCAATATAAAAATAAAAAAAATATAGCTCTTACATTGACAACGTCACAGGAGCTAACATGAGCACTGCAGCCAGAAAGGAACGTTACATACAATTATATAATGACATAATATTCCTCTTTATGCTATTTCATAGAACCAGAAGTATGAAAGTAAAAGAGTCCTCTGCTTTATTTTTAATTACAGAGCTGGAGGTCCTTGGCTTATCACAGACATGAGGAGAGGCGAAACAATATTTGAATTAGACCCACAGTTAAAAGTAAGTGATTATAACTTTATGTAATGAGTTCATGGGAGTCTGTTCTTCTTTGAGTCAAAATGGTTGTCAAAGCCTGGACTGTAGATATGAATTCCTGTTTTAAGAAAAAACAATAATTGCTCAAGAAAAGTTTCAGGAGAATCACCTATGAAATGATACCCATGTTTTAATTTTCCTGAATGAATGAACTGAGTGATACAGCTGTCTTGGATATTTTTCTTGCAGTCAATTTTTCAGTTCAAGCCAATTTACCACATTAGTACAGTTTTGTGTCTAGAACAAATTTGAAGTTAATAAATGTCCCTGCATATTTCTTACTTGTTTTTATTCCATTCAAACCCCCAGGAAAGGGTAGAGCAAGGCATAGAGCAGGAAGGGTCGAATCTCAGTGGGGTTAGTGCTTGGTGTTCATGGGACGAACCAGGAGAAAACAATGATGGGAGAAGCTCAGATGGAGAAGAAGACAAAGAAAATAGAAAACAAAGGGAAGTCTACGAGGAGGAAGATGAGGAAGAAAAGAATCCTGGTGATGCTGAGAGACGGAGGCTAACAGATTATGGTAAGTTTAACAGACAATTGAAGCGAAGAGGGCAAAAGTAGAGCTATCTTAGCAATTGTGACTTATTTTTATCCTTTAAGATTGTTGAATGGCAGACACTGTCACCATCATCATATGACATTCAAAAAGATTAAGTAGGCTTTGTTGTGTTGTTGTATGTCACAGGTAATTTGCTTGCCATCAGTTTGACTGGGACATCTCAAAGATATTTAAACTAAAAAAAAAATTTTTGTTTTCAGAATCTGAACAAATCAAAGCAACATTAAAGAAGGGTCTCAACAGTTCACATGTTATCACAACAAATCGAGATGAAAAAAATGAGTAAGTAAAGCTATATATAGATATATATTAAATAGTATTATCGATTACATTTGGTTAATGACACATGTCACATCAATTAATTTCACCTCTATGTCATTTGTCATTATTTGATTATTTGAATTAAAAAAAAAAAAAAAAAAAAGAAATGAGGATTTCTTCAGTGAAGGCTATTAATTTTTGGATCAAGTATGTTCAATAGTTAGAAATTCTTCCATAGATGTATACAAGGTATGGTGTATTTTATGAATTATTTAAATCAATTCAAGAATTATTGGTTGATTTTTATTTATGCATATTATGTTATTCACATACCTATCAGTAAATTGTAATGGCAATTATAAGTGGTTTAAGTTGCTAAGTCTCATCTAGGTTATATGGATGGTTAATAGGAAGGATATACAGATGGATGGAAAGTTAAAGTATGGGTGATCTCTGTTCTGGGTTTTTTTTCCTCTCATTTTTTACTGTCATGTCAGGATCAAGCTGAACAATTTTTTTTTTCATACATTTGGTTGGATATATAGGGGGAGGGGAAGGCCTCTTTAAAGTCATTTAGGAATGTGTTGTGCCTAGCATTTTGGTAAAAAGAAGATTCAGGTGCTTGCTAAATCAAACAGTTGAAGTTCTTAATATGGGGTCAATAGATTTTAAAGTTTTCTCAGCCTGTCTCAAACTTTTCTTGTTTCTTCTGCAAAAGGTTTGTGATTTATTCATTTTCTTTTGCATTTCCATTTCAGTTCACAATCACAGTCACGGAAAGAATCATTTGATAGTACAGCCAGTTCAGAAGGTCCCACAGAGCTTATAAGGACACGATCTCTAGAGTCTGTACACCTTAAATTCAACCTTGAAGCCGGTTCTCTCCTCCCTCTTGCATTGAGGTAGCTTCAAGTAGTTGATTAATAAGTACCCCAATAGCATTACCTTATTTTCATAGTAATAAGGGGTCGTTATACTTTATGTGTGGAAATTTGTAAAGCAAAAGCCTTTTTTTTTCTGAAGCAAAAAACATATCAAACCCACTCTATTCATCCCGGAAGGAAAATTTGTCTTCTGGCTTAAAAAAAAAGAGCTAAGCGTCAGCTGTAAGAACAGTTTTATAAAATGGAGGCAATGCGTATTAATAACATTGCCCAAGGGTTAAATCACAACTTCCATGCCAGGAACTGAACCTACCACCTTTTGGTTGCAAGCCCAACGCACCACCCACTTTGCCACTGAGACCAAAAGCGAAAGTATTATCATGATGCCCTTCAAAAAGGGTTCTGAAGTTCCACATTCAAAATACAGTACACATTTATATAGAAAAATGTGTGAAAATATAGAGGTGATTTCCAGCTGATGAGATAAAATTGCTCTGTGCTGTCAAGTTATATATGGAAATATGTGGTATACAAGAATATTTATCTGATTTTGCATAGTTTGAATTGCTTGTTCACACTTTTTATGAAAACTGATGCTGTTATAAAGTTTCTTTAGCATCAATTTCTTTTTAATACAGGTAAACTTATTGTTTTT
Source organism: Goniobranchus geometricus (assembly GCA_028565895.1). NCBI lineage: Eukaryota > Metazoa > Mollusca > Gastropoda > Nudibranchia > Chromodorididae > Goniobranchus > Goniobranchus geometricus. The sequence goes on from JAOWAY010030135.1 coordinate 4,490, forward strand.
TGTATAGATTCCCCATCAAAACTATAGAACATTTCTGCTGGAACAGCCCCAATAAATTTTGACATCCCATTATTTATTTTTTTTTGTCACAGAGGCCGCTTAAAGCATGGTCGCCATTTCACATTTAAGGGAATTATGAATGACGTTGCTATAACTCTAGTCTCATCCTCTGTCGTTGGTTCAATCACTGATGAAGAACATCCTTTCGCAGCTCATGGAACATGGTTACAGGTAACACAAACGTTTTGACTCTATTCTGTTGCAGTCTATCTTCATGATACTGAGAAAAGGCTGTTTCTATTAATGCTGAAGAAAAGTTGTCCTTATTTTTATCATTGGTTATTGGTCACTGGCTTCCATGTCTCTATCTGAATTTGAATCTTCAAGGAACAAGATTTGATCTAAGCCTACAGTTTATTTCAAGTTTTATGCCACCTGTATAAAACTGTGCCAACATCATTCAAGCACAATGCAGAAAAATCTCATGCCATTCTTCCCATACTATTTAGGCACAATGTAGAAAAGTCTCATGCCATTCTTACTGTACTTTCAGGCACAATGTAGAAAAATCTCATCCTATTCTTACTGTACTATTCAGGCACCATGCAGAAAAATCTCATGCCATTCTTACTGTACTATTCAGGCACAATGTAGAAAAATCTCATGCCATTCTTATTGTACTATTCAGGCACCATGCAGAAAAAGCTCATGCCATTCTTACTGTACTAGTCAGGCACAATGTAGAAAAATCTCATGCCATTTTTCCTGTACTATTCAGGCAAAATGCAGAAAAAGCTCATGCCATTCTTCCTGTACTATTCAGGCACAATGCATAAAAATCACTACCATTCTGACTGTACTATTACTATTCAGGCGCAATGCAGAAAAAGTTCCTGTGTTCTTCCTGTATTCATGATGAGTATGGGTTTTATGAAATTCTTTTTTTATAAAGCTTTAATAGCAGCACCAGTACCATTCACCTTTTTGTTAAATATCAAGTTTACTGATAATTGTTAAAGGTCATTCTTCCTTTTCCTTTTCCTTCCCTTAAAACGTTTCCATTGGCTGTATTTCTATGAAAGGGTCTAGAATGTAAATATGATTCAACAAAGAACTCATACCTTTTGATCTATTTGAATATCTTTACTTTTTCCTTTTGTCTAGACCTGATGCTTTTGAAATCGAGGATTAGATGCACTGTTAGATTAACTTGATCTAGATGAAAATGTAAATAGATTTTTAGATCTTTATCCATGTTTTATTCACTGAAAGTGGCTTGCTTAGCGAATTTCCGTCCTTTTTTTTCTTCCCCTTAGTCTTAATTTTGTTCCTTTCCATAGTATTTCAATCATGGTGGTGCAGTACATGTCTGTTTGTTCATATAATTGTAAGATAAAAACCTCACACATGGACAAGGACAAGCTTTTTGAAATCAGAAGTGAAGTTTTACATACGCATTTCTTCCATTTTTCTTCTTGTTTAAAAAGGTCTTTGTAAAGTATGCTTTCTTCTGTAGCTTGATATGAGCACAATCCATTTCCTTTTTATTTTTTTTATTTTTTTTTTCCAGGTATTAATACAAGATGAAGCAATTGATGATATGATCACAGACCTTGATGAACTTTCAAATCCAGATGAGGTACTTTTTTTTGGTACACTTCTTTTTTTCAGTCTTGAAAGATGCATTCAAAATCCCTGAAATTGTTTGCAAGTATGAAAAGAATTTAAGTTGAGCAAAATGCAAAAATGCATTACCTAATGGATATTCAGGGCAATATGCACTATTCTTTATTAACATCCTTTATTTCAATGGTCATGTAAAATCTTATGCTTTTGTGTTTTATATACACATCTGTAAATGAAAGTTTCTTAAAGAGATGAAGGAATTTCTTTATCTTATCTTATCTTACTGCTTTTTGTCAATAAATTTACTGTGACAGTGGTAAGTGATACTTCTTTGAGATTCCTTTTCATTCTCTGTGATGTTGGCTAAATTGCACATATATTAGCCCCTACTTATTATGAGGTGTAAACAACTTTTTATGACAAGGTTTGTTGTTGTTTTCCTTCTCTTTTTAAACTTGATTCTGTAACTCGGGTATATTTTAAAACAAACTTGTATGACTATGAAAAAACAAAATAGGATACATAGTGTCTCGATTTTTGGTTTTTATCAAGATTTTTGAGTTATTGTGGTTATTGGAATTTAAGGAATAAATGACATATTACTGGCAGCTATGTTATTTTGTACATTAATTTTGAAAATACATGTATGTGTGTGTGTGGGTTTGAACACCAGCAGAAGAGTGATGAATAATTTCGCCGTCTTATCTTACCTAAATTTTTAAAAAAATGTTTTTAACCCTAATCTTGATTTTAAAGAGTGCCTAGAAAGACTGTAAAGGATTGAGGTCGTCTTGAGATGCTCAATTTTTTTTGTTTTTCCTGAATTTGTACTGACATAAAATGTCCTCTTTGATTTCAATTATTTACTTCTGCAACTTGCACTTAACTTTCGCTCTCCTTGAACTTTAATTGCAAAACTGTTCTTACATTTGTTTTGAATGGCTTTTCTTTCCTCTTCCAATTTCTTGTCAGATCTTGTGTCCAAAGACATACAGTTGGCCCGAGAAGAGACTCTGCATCACAATTTTGCCGGATGACAGCTAGTGTAACCCAAGAAATTTAATGTTTTCTTAATGTATTATTTATGACTTCCTTACCTCCACCCTGCATGTGAAGTTCAATTATGTATAGAACTATCTCAGGTTCTTTATTGAAGAGCTCCATTAGGTGTCATATCCCGGAAAAGTACAGAGCACCAAGAAAGGCGGCCTGCATGGGCATATATATTTTATATGAGGCTGCAGTCATTGCAGAGTCGCCAACACCTGATTAAAGCAATCTGTAAACGTTTCCTCCAAAACCTATAATTTACATTGGAAACCTGGAATGGTTACTGGGCGCACGTAATTAAACCGTCCAACATAAGCGTCTTTACATATATGTATAAGAAATAGCATGTATGGCATATAAGGTATATTACACAGTAACACACCCTGGCCAGAGCCACATATCAATAATAAATCCTGGTGCAATAGAGTCCCCACCTTGTGTCAGAACACTGGGTTCTAGAGTGTTAACTCCTCAGACTCGAAAATATCATGTCTTTTTACAGTCTATTGAAGAAAAAAAGTTTAGTTCTCATAAAGCATGTTTAAGTGTGTTTCACATTAATTTTTACAAAAATAAATCAATGTAAAAATGATAAACATAGTACAACTTCTCTTACCAGTTGTGGGTTCTCTGAAGAGGACAAAATTTTGTGGTGCCACTATGCTGAACTACTTCTTCTTTCTTCTGTAGGACCCATTAATTGATATGGTGAAAGGACCTCCATTTCAGTCTTAAAGAGACCTGCCAAGTGTCCTGTTTTCTCTGTGACTGTCCTGGATTTTGAGTTCTCCCAAATTAACACAAAGAAGAAAATAATAAGAAATGAAAGAAAAAGAAAAGTGATCTTAATATCACGTTTGGTGTACACAGCAGAAGTTGTTATCCAGTGCATACAATTGAAGTGATGTCGGGGTCCGGTAAAGGTGCCCCTGATTTCATTTTTTTTTTTTTTAAACTTGGCAGGTCTGCTTAAATGAGAGCAGCTCAAGAAAAATTCTTGTCATTTCCTCAAAATACTTGTACGTAGTGTCTATGGGGAGGTTTAATTCTACCATCATATCTAGCATCATAACTTTTGCCGTTTTTCTTCTTCTTCCCCCCTCCCCATCACATACCCATTGAAGAACCTGTTATGCAAAGCTGTAACTGTGAGGTGTGTAAGCTTGTCAGCCACCTCTATATTGTTATGGTGCCACGTAATGGCTGGCAGCTTTGATTGTGGTCTAATGTGGGTTTTGGTTTATCTGTTATTTTATGTCGCTATATACCTTGTTTTAAAGTTTGTTTTATTAGATCATATAATGAATTAAATAAATCAAAGTTTTTTCAATATTTTACCATTTTTATTGGCAGTTTGAGCGAAAGGGTGGGGACTGACCTAAAAAAATAAGGAATTGTTTATGTTATTATTGTAAACTTCTTTTCTTTACCAAATTGTGTTTATGTATTCATATTTTTTAGAAGCCACCCGATTGATGTCACGGTCAGTCGGTTTAGAAGTGAGAGAGCTTACAAATTACAATAAAATCTGTTTACTTGAGTATTTGTATTTGAAATACAAGATTCCATATTTTTGCATTTGGAAAGTGTGTCCTCAAATGATGTCACATATTACAAGGCTGAACAAAATTGCAGTGAAATTGAATACGATCTAAAATTCTTTAACTTTCTTGAATTAATGGATGATTAATACATTTTTAGTATCTGTAATTCTTCCATTGTTCTTATTTGAATGATTGTTGTAATGGTACCGAGAAATCCTTTGAAGGCATGTACACGCCTTCTCATCTCTGTCATCAGGACATGTCATTTCTTTCATCGCTTCCCAGAAGAACTGCTCCCAGTCAACAGGACTTTACCCTGCTTACACTCATTTCTTTAGATGCTTTTTTCTTCTTCATCGTATCATCTCTGCCTCTCTTTGGATTTTATGTGATTTAAGTATCTCAAATTAGGTGTTGATTGAAGATAAGATTAGATAAGCTAAGAGGACCACTTCCATTGCACGTTTCGCCAAAATCTCACGGCGCATTACAAACATGAAATTGATACAAATTATATTGTTTTCATTTACATTGAATGAAGGAAATTAATGCACTTCTCCAAGAAATATTTAATGAAGATATATTTATATATGTATAAAAACACAAAATTTATCAACAGTTAGATTATCAATAAACACCAGCACAGACATGCACTCAATGTGCAATGATAGGAGTAGTGTGACCATATTTTTCGGTTCAATTTCTATGACAGAAGGTATGGTTTGAAAAGATAAAGTCCTAAGAAGCTTCTTAAAGATTGCAAAGCTGTTTGCAAGACTCTAAGCAAGTTTGTCTTTTTTAAACATTTCCATTTGAATATTTCGGATATTTCCTTGGTTTTTGTGTTTATTTTCATTGTCCATGATATTCTTCTCATTGTTATGTCACACCTTATATCAAAGGCCTTTAAACTCTCATTTATTTTATTTCTTCTTGTGTCTACTTCTGGCAATAAAAATAACACGTTCCTGACTTTTTTTCTCTTGTTTCCACCCTTGAGTATAAAAAATTAAAAAGGGAACAACACAGTGACATTGACAAGGACAACTTTCAGATCACCAGTGTATGTGATATACACTTAATATTGAATTGAATATATGGAAATGAGGTAAATTGAGGACTGAAAATTTATTTTATATTCATATATCTATATATACATATATTCATGTACATTTTTGTGAAATAAAGTAATAAAGACTTACATACCTCTATCTGGATTTTTTTTATGTTTCCTTCAAAATTTATGAAAAGCAAGTAAGATGTTGGCATTTGTAATGAATGTCATTTTATAATTGATTTTACAATTGTCTTTGTTTTAGTGAATGCTCCTGTGATTAGATTTTGTTGTCTCACCATAGATAAGCGTGGGGCGAAGTTCCCGAATGAGGTTTTCCTACTTGTTTTAGTTTTAAAAGCACACAGACTTGTATCTCTGGCAAATGGAGATAAATGTTATTAGCTGATTTATGAGTCAATGGTGTTCTGATATGTTCATACGAAGAAGTGAAAAGATGTACAAATTTATTAAATCTGAGATAAAAGTGAAATACTGTTGAAATCTGACAGTACACAGAAATATTTCTTCTGAGATATAAAACTTTCTTGTGTCTGCTCTCAACAAATGGCTTAGTCGGTGATGTCTATGGCTGAATTGTAAAGGCATGCTACCACAATGTTTGTAAAGGCATGCTACCACAATCTTCGAAAAATTGTTGTACACTGATTTGAAGAGTTAAAGGAATATATGACTAGGTAAATTATGTTAATTGTCCCATCAATGGTAAATAGATTGGCATTAAATAGCTTAATTGAATTTTTTTTTTTTAATTTTTAAAGGGCCATTTCAAGAAATCATGAAGGTTGAAGACTGTCACTTAAAAAACATGATTGTTATTCATTTTCCATTAAAAATTTTACTCAAATGATGGATCAGGATTTTTTTTTAGAGCCACTTGCATTTTAAAGTCATATTTCCATCATCAATCTTTAAATTGAAATGTGTACATAATCTCAAATTACTGGTCTCATTAAAATGAATTATTTCTATGTTTGTATAAAAAGAGAAAGGAAAATGCAGTTTCTATTCTTACAATACTTTCATATGAGTCTCAGGGATTAATAATAATAAAAAAAAAGATTGGGGATACCCATCGGATGACACCATTCATTCTCAGTGTTGTCACCATTCAAACCTGTATCTTCTCTTCTTCCTTTATATATTGCCAAAACTTGAGTGCATGAATATGATGATGCCATGAAGATTTTTATTTCAGGGCAGAATGTATGGATTATGTATATACCAAGTGTCTTGGTATTAGTAGGCCTATTTGTTGGTCTCAATGTCTTTTTTTGTAATATGATAGTGAAAAGAAAAAAATGGATGTTTGAAATGAACACAGTGAAATATAACACCAGTACTTGTAGTAGTAGACTAGAGTAATAGTTGAGCAAGATAATGCTACACTAGTTACAGTTACAGTACTATTATTACAACTTAAAGTAATCTGCGGTCATGGAGTAAAGTAAAGTTGTGTTTGATCAAGGCATTTGACTTGTAACCAAGAGGTTCCGAATTTGAACTTGGGCTGTGCGATGGCCCTGTTTAGTCCATGGGAAAGACTATTTACACAAATTTTTCTCACCCACTCAGGTGTTATTGAGTACCTGACTATTGGCAGTGGAGGATCTTGACAGTCTGCCAGAGCAAGTGCACCTTTGAAATGGCTTCCTGTCTGTGTGATCCACATGGAGTTGAGGAGGTCGATGTTTGGAAAAGGCCCGTCACTGTTGGGGAAGGCTTTGGGCATATAATATGATGGATTTGGGGTTGTATAAAAGCTCTGATTTTTTAATTCTTTAGTAGTGTAAATGTCCTGAGATCGGCTTCAATAATTTCTTCTCTCTTGCCGTCTTCCAGTGGGATTTATACAGCAGATGAAGACTCGATACCCACAGTGAAGGATGTATGGAAATGGTCTTCAGGACCCACCCTTTCTTCTTTGTTGGAAGCCAACTTCCAGAACAAGGTGAATTGGCTTTTTTTTTTAAGGGTTGATTTGATATATTTTTTATACAACCTCTATGTTCTTCATTGTATTACTTACTTCATCAATATCTTTTATCCATGAAAAGTTCACAGGTAGTGGAATTTATTCGTATTCTGACAGGCTAACTATTACAGTGGTGACCGTCTCATACCCCGCCCCTCGGGAAAATGAAAAAGTGGGATCTTAGGCGGACCAAGATCTTAGGCAGACAGCGAAGGAGATAACTCATATGGCTCTCAGTGTCATCCAGAATCATATCCAAGCGTCAAACCCCTATGGAGGCGTGGTCATAATCAAACTTAAAAAAGACGGTTTGTTTTCACCCTGTCAATCACAAGACACGTCTTTGCTTTGTATCGTTTGAATATACTCCCCCGCCCCCCCAATGGCGTGTTTATGGGTTGCTTAAATCTAAAGCATCATTGTCATTAATCCACTCTTGTTAAGCAGTGCCACTGTGG
>JAOWAY010030246.1:0-12214 GCA_028565895.1 Goniobranchus geometricus
TTGAATGCCTGTAAAGCGCTTAGAGAATTATGTATTAATATGCGCTATATAAATTTTCATTATTATTATTATTATTAATCTGAACATAACATAACCAACATAGAAAAGAGACCATAGTCACATTTATCTCATCAAATATAACCTATAAATATGTTTATTTAATTATTAGATTTGAAGTAAACATGGAATTAAACATTGGGAGATTTTATCATCCATGTCAAAAATCTAGATTATTAATAGAAATATCGCACATCAATTGCTTACACAAAAGAAAAAGAAAAAAAGGGGGCATAATAATTAAATATTCCTTAGAAATATAAAAAGTATAAAGAGTAATATGGATTACACATGGCCCAATGGTTTAATTGATAGGTTTGTGAATACAATATTGAATTAGATTGCTGACTTGGCTAAAAAGCTGAAAATTGAAAAGAAGCCCACTAGCAACATGTGCATTAGTAAGCCAAGGAATAGGCAGATCCCTTAGCATAACAAATCAAGAGATTACTTAATATAAATAAATAAATAAATAGCTCGATCAAATTCTTTCTTTCATATTTTTGAACAGCTGAGGAGAGTTCAAGAAGTCTTTGGTCTGATCATGAAGGAGTACACCTAAATAATGGAATTCTACCAGCATTTGGAAAAGCCTACTCATTTGGAACACACCATGGATCGGAAAATCAATTGCAATAAGGCACCAATCAGGGGAAAACTTCTGAGCAGGGTCCTCCTCTAGCATGACGCCCCTGCAGAAAGAGCACAGCAAACAGTCTAGACAGCTAGGCAGTGCGGCTTTGAAATTCTGCCACACAAAGCGTATTACCAGACTTCGCCCGCTCAGACTTCTTCCTGTGTCCTTATCTGAAAAAGTCACTGGAAAGACGTAATTTCCACAACAACGAGGAAGTCATTTAACGCTGTTGAAGATTGGTAGGGGTCCATTCTGGGACACATTTCTGTCAAGGACTTTTGAAGGTCAAAGAGAGGTGGCAGAAATACATGTATGTTTCTCTTTAGGATGACTATGTAGAGAACTGAAAGTGTGTACCGGGTGACAAATTTCTTTCTTGATTCCTTCATATTAGACCAGGGACTTCTTGAATCCCTCTCATATAGCTTTGGGCCTGGACACATGAGCATATGAATAATGTAGAGATCTGAGCTCAGACTTAAGAGCTCAAATTGTGCAATGCAAAGGGGTTAAAGTAATCAACTGCTGAATGCCTATGACCAAAGGAAACCCCCGAATAAAAGACAAAAAGAATACTGACACATACAAAGGGCAAAAAAAGGGGAAGAAACATATCTCTTTTTGTTTACTGGATTTTTTTGTTTGTTTGTTTTTTTATTTTACCCTGTCCACCATGGTGGTAATCTCATGGTTCACTACAGGTCAAAAGAAATACGTAAACCCTTCAATGGCAAGTGCTCCAAATGACAGCAAACATGATAAACATTCATTGCATAGATTTGATATTACTGTGAAAGTTTTTAAGATTTTTTTCAAAAATTGTGAGATCATCAGTGCTTAAGATTTTCTTTCTAAATATCTTGTTGATCAATAGATGGCTATAACTGTATAGAGATGACATCTGATGAATAAAAATTGTTAAGGCACCGTTTTCTGATTTCAATATATGATATACCTTTTAAATCTAGCTTGAAAAAAAAAACATTTAAAAAAAACAATACGTTGATAAATCTGAAAGAGTGGCCTAGATTGTTTATATCTGGCCAACGATTAATAAAAGATATGTAAAAGCACAACAAAAGTTTAAAAAGTTATTCTACTACTTTTTCAAACATGATTTATCAGTACATTAAATTTTTTTTTAAATACTGGTTCATTTAGATTTTCAGAAATTCAATGTCGGCGTATTCATTTCTGGTCAGATGTACAAAAAAGGAAAGAAAAAAATAAATAAATAAAATGTAAGAAAAAAAAATAGGGCTGATGCATAATCAAACATGTTTCATCATTACATCAAGTTCCAAAAGGAATTTTGTAAAAGATTTTGATGTGAAAAAATAAACTTAAAATGTATTTTTTACTTACATTTCAGTGAGACAAGGGAGAAAAGATTAGCAGAAAAGTTAATGCTCATTTTAATCACTAGCCAACTAATGATAAATAAGTTTAAAATTCTTAAATATATCACATACTTGAACAAATGCCCAATACAAAACATGAAATTCAAATGGCACTTTTGGAGTCTTAGTTTTTCATAAATGTGACTTCCAATACAATTACAATGAAATTAAGAACAATCTTTGAATGTGTAATTTTTCATGAAGTGTCTTCCAATGAAAAAAAAATGAACTAAAATACATCTTTGGATCTCTGCTTTTTGGAAATCTTTTCATTTTTCTATATTACCAACAACAAAAAATCACAGTTTACATTCCTTGTAGAGATGAACATTTTACAATATCTAAGGAACAACAGAAATGTTCATGAACAAAATTATCATCAATTATGAAGTGTGTGCGGCATGACAATCTCAATCATCTTCTACCTTCTTTAATTTCACCAAGCACACTCCACCTTGCAATAGTCAACTTCACAGAAAAAGCATGGGAGGAGGCTGAAGCACGCTTTTTGCCAATATGTGCATGAAGCATGTGGTCAAAATATCAAAAATGACATGAAATGTTTCCCTTATAAGCATTCCAGGGGCTGCTTCCCTTGATTGCACCAAAGAAAAGCAGTATGCAGTGCTGTCGTCAAACGAGAATGTTAAGCCAACCAATGTCCAGTTAATTGGACAAAGTCTCAAGGTACAAACACTCTCACACCCATACATGTGCTTGAGTGCTAGTAGTTTATATAGTAATAAATAGTTAAGAGTAAGCTTGTGTGTTAAGTTGGGAGAGTGTTTGAGGACCGCTTTTTTAACTGTGGTGTCTACTGTGTCGGTATTTAATAGCCTTTAGTTTGTTACTGAAATCCAGGCTGATATCTAGCTCCTCTTCTTTTTTCTTAACATCAATCCGAAAAGAAAAAATAATTAACTGAGGGATCAACACTTACATTTAATAGAAAACTGCTGATGCTTCTAATGCAAAATATAAAAATTCTAGAGGTGGGTGATTCTTATGAAATTAGCCTTGGGTCCACTTTTGCTACCACAAGGTTAGCTTCAAAGATTCCTTAAGCTTTTTTTAAGAAGTCAAATCAAGCATTCAAATAAAATTATTAGAAGTACAGTTTAACAAATATGGGTCCTGTCGAAGTCAATACTCTGGGAGAGGAAATAAAAATATAAAAAGGAAATTGTTATTGTTCCATCTATGTTACCAATGACTCTATGCAGCTATGGGTCAGAAAAATAATAATCATTTGTTATTTCTTGTGTCCAACAATGGAAATTTCTGCAAGGTACTTTAAGATCTATGCCCTCCCATAGGCCTACAGAACGAGATTGTGGATACCTAATTCAAAAAGCATATCAGACCATATCAGATGAAGATGGACATGAGAAATATAGAATAATAAAAATAAATAAAATACCAATAAATTTATCCCTGAACGGAAACTTGTCTTTCGGCTTTTAACCAAAGACCGAGCACCAGTCACAGGAACAGCGACGCAAAACAGAGGCACTTAGTGTTAATAACCTCGGCCAAGGATTAAAACACAATGCTTATTGAGTATCCCATCCTTGAGCTTTCGGTTGCGAGCCCAATGCTCTTCCCTCTGTGCCATTGTGATCATCCAATATAAAAATAATACAGCAAAATACAGTGGAATCCTTTTAAAGTCAACATAACAGACTTAAAACTTACGGTGAATTTTAGGTTGAGATTTTCCATTTCTAAAAGCCAAGGCACCATTTCACTGAAAATGGTTGGGTGCCCTTAAAATAACAGGAGCAGGCAATAATCCTTATAACTTAGAATGACTTCGGCAATCAAATCAAAATTTGGCACCCAAAAAAATTCAGCTTGGGGGGGACATCCCAAAATTTCAAAGTTATGTACTTGGGATGATTGTAGAGCAGCCCCAATAATGGAAATCCCGCCTTCCTTCTGGTCAAATTCATTGAATTTGAAAAAGCTTTTGACAGTGTGGACAGAAAACACATTTTGGAGTATATGGCAACATTATGGAATGCCTGGAAAATGTATGTGATTGATACAGAACTACTATGAGGGGTCAATCTGCACGTCACCCATGAAAGAGTAAGAGGAGAATGAAAAAACAGCAGACAGAAAAGGAAAGTAAAAAAAGAAAAAGAAGATGGAATTGGACAGAATGCGTCCTGAGAAGACCCGCCAACAGTGTGACAAGACAGTGCCTAAAATGGAACCCCTATAGAAGAATAAAGGAGGGCCGAGACATAATCGAAATAGAACTCTTGATGCACATTTAATAGAGATGGGAAACAGCTGGACAGAGATGAAAAAGATTGAACAGGCAGGGGTAGATGGAGGGCTCTTCTTGGTGGCCTACACTTACAACTGGGTGAACAAAGCTGAACATCATCAATATGTTAATTCCGTCCCCCTAACTTAAAAAAATGCAAAAGTTCAATATCAATGCCACTCAGTGATGTAAATTGAAACAAGCAATAAGTTGTGTCTTAATCTCATGAGTTCTTCAGCCGTTTTGTTTTTAAACCCATAGCTTCTGGGGAGATGAATGTATGATAGATCTATATCTTATATTTTTTTTTAAAAAGAATTTTCATGAACCAATTTTATGGTATAAAGTTCTCCACCATTGCAAATCTATTGGCTGCCAACTTCCAGATGAAGGTAAACATTCCCTTGCAGAAAATTTGTGTTGATAAAAGAGCCAAATTTGAACACGCCCTGTACATTTCTCAGCCGTTGAAATTTTCCCTCTTTTGCTGATTCTTTAATTATCGTGTAGAAGACAAAGCTTTTCAGCAACTCTTACTTCCCTTGCTTCACTTTAAACAGTTGCTGGTTAACTGAGAGAAGCTAAAATGAGCTAACTTTCCACAATGGTCGAACAAAAAGCCGTTATAGGCGCTGATATAGGCCTACTCGCCGAAAGAAACAAAGGAGAGTGTCTCAACAGGTAGGGCTATATGACAGTCATGTCAATGTAGATCTATAGCTAGATCTAGTGCCAAAAAGCTAATGAATATTTAGATGCAGCTCCCTAGCTACAAGAAGTAGATCTAGAGGAAGATGAAAATCTCGATGTAGATGTAGACCTACACCACTCGACATAGCATTTGAAATTCAGAAGAGGCATAATAACAGAACCTGCTGAACATAATTTTCACACATTTGGCGTCTGATCGACACAGAAATTGGTCCAGATCTAGGCCATAGAAAAGACTGCTCATTGGACAAAAATAAAAACAGATACTTATCCATTGTTCACACTCATAGAAATAAAGAAAATGCTTCCGTCTATTTAGATCTATATGTAGATTTTAGGTAAAGGTCCAGCAGTGCTTTAAGGTGAATGCACACAATGCACATCTAGATTTTGCTTGGTTCAAGAGCCATTCTTGAGGAATAGACTTAAGCCGGTATTAATAAGTATTATTATAAGCGGTATGAAAAAGGACCAATGTCCCTTTGCCCGTTTTGCTGAACAAAATAAAATCTTATAAGGATGGTTATAAACAAAGCAACATTCTTTCCACAAAAATGTGGGCTTTTTACTAGTATTAGATACATATTATAAAAAAAGGTGTTTCATCTAAATACTGATAAGAAAAATACAGTATATGTATATATCTGGTGAACAAAAAAAACACACCTGTTTTGAACCTTACATACATCAATATGAATATACGGATTAGTTTGAAATTTAGCTCACACAATAAACAAAATATAACCAGTGTACCTTCCAAATCCTACACCAACACCTTTAGTACCTTGTGAGAGACAAGAAGGTGTCCAAAATAGAAATATCAAAGTTTTAGTTTCCTCTCACTCAAGCAATGAGCTGGGTTTCAACTCTGACACCTTGCAACTGTCAAGTTTTATGTTACAACAATTGTTTCTGTTCGATATCTAGATTACCACAACTGTTGATTCATCAACCCCATAGTTTACAAAGGTATATGATAAACAATTATATTTTCAACTTGAAAGCTGATTGTTAAGCCTTTGATTATTAATCATCAAGCAAATTTTTTCAATCAAATTCATTTATTTTGAATTTATATGCTAAATTTAGACAAGCTTAGAACCGGCTCTAGATCTAGTTTAACGATGGTTTTGAGCTTGTCACATAAAGCTGTTAATGAGGTTCTTTGCAAGGAAATCTATAGGTCAAAAAATTCTAATGATCTGTGACAAAATAACGTTAAATCACATTAGAAAAGTCTCATAAACCTGGAAGAAACTGAGACAAGATGTTCAACCGATCATTTAAAGCTGCTATCTGCATGTACTAAAAACTTTACCCGCCTCGCTAAACTGATTGTATTTATCTTCTTTATTTTGAAATTTGAACATGTTATGTAGATTAACTTGTTCTAGATATCTACCTGAGAATTGTGTAAATAAATAAATATCTACAGAGATATTAGCTTTTAGAGTTGGGCCCTTTTTTGGGTGGATCACCATTCATGGAAAGCTCTCAAAGTACTTAACATAATATTCATATTTACTTCAAGTGCAAAACAACTACAGCTGCTTATAATACATAACTGACAATACTTAGAATGCTGGACAACAAAATGACTTTCCAAAGGTGGCTTGGTCAGAGAACAAAATGATAATATGGAGCATGATATAAAGTGACAAAGAAAATTACATAGATATTTTGTAGATAAATTATTAAACATGTTTAATAAAACATGACCAAGAAGAGCACAACCCCAAAACATGCAAATATTTGTGCAAGAACAAGGCATATGTTCAGGTCCTCATGGGTCAAATCCTTATATTGTGCCTTAAATAATGGAGCCTATCGAGACTTGATGAGTAGGTTTGCATTACTGATTTGTGGTTACAACATGATCTGTGTTGGTCTTTTTTGCTAGAACTTTGATCCTTCTTTGATTCAACTTCTCTCTCTTCAATGTCAATTGACACCAATCTTTTGATTCAATATAAAAAAAACTCAGGTAGAATTTGATTTAAGGCCAGGGTACATGCAACATGTTATAAAAGAGTCAAAACCGCAAATTCAAGACAACGTTGTTTCTCACTGAGATATCAAGCTTCTTGATTGGTCTAGAGACAGGTGAGGAGAAATATATGCACAGCATCTTTTTAAATCATGAAAATAAAGGCTGACAATATATAAAGATTGAAATTTAGTCTCTAATAATTATATGAGATGATGACTAAATTGACTTTTCAATTGATTATGATGCACTAATACTTAACCCTTCATATGCTGAGACAAATTGGGCCTTATGTTGTTCCCAGTGCTCAGGATTTTGAAAAAATTTCATGAAAACTGCAATTTTCAGGAAATCCTGGCTGATTACTACTAATCCAAAGTTAGTAAAACTTTCCAACATGGCTTATAAATTATGGGCTACCCATTCCAAAACTTGAATTTTCATTTATTGTGTCAATGTTCATTGTATTTCACTACGTAATAATAAAATATGTAATACTGGTCCCTGAATGTGGGAAAACATAGCCAAGATGGTATTGTCATTTTAAGAGTGATTTTGTTGCATTTTTGTGCTGGTTTATGACTGAAAAAGTTTTTTTTAAAAACACAACATGAAAACAGAAGCAAGAGGACTTTTTTTTTTCATATTCAGCCATTAAACAATTGCCAACGAAGCTTCACTTGACTAAAACCATTTGCATTTAAGAGCAACCTTCTTTCTCAAGTATCTGAAATATTTTACTCATTTATTTGTTTGTCATTTATTGTCACCCATCCCCATCCAGATTTTTGTGTTTGAGGGACACATTCCCTGATGCACCCCTTCCTGGTATCTGTCATTCCTCCTATCACATGCAGAACTTGTCTCCCATAGCATAGTCTAGGTCTACCCTTCTCCCAGATTAGATCTGTGCTGGAAATTATAGTCAGAAGCCCCACTTGAAATTTCTCTACAAAATCAGAGTTCTTGGTGAAACAAAAGAAAATGGTAAAATACATGTCAATCTGTGGATTTCAGGACTGAAAAAATTTACAATCTGAATGTATTGTCTCCTTTACCAATGGAACTCAGTGTGGAATTATAAAATGATGTGGAAAATGAGATTCTTCTTGAATAAAGCCTATTATGATACCGACTTAAGGCAATATATCAGAAAATGCAACTTAAGCTAATCGTAAGACACATAAAGGCCTAAGTCAAGTATTCAGTGTACTAAATTGATACCAACCCTAATACGGCTTAGATTTTACCAGAAGTGTATTTACAGGTCAAGCCAACGTCAGAGTGTGACAGCAGACAAAAGCTGACACTATGGGACTTGATAAGCGAAGTCCTTGACCTTGAGCCTGGCAAACAAAGTTAGTTCCATGTACAGCCTCCACCTGCTCCGATCAAACATTCACGTTACGTCTGCTTCGATTTGAAATCAACTTTTCAGGGTTCAAATTTATAGGAATGCAGTGCTTGACTAAGTGAGCACAAACTCACAGCTCACAACATTTCGTATGTGAGTACCAATGACGAATCTTCACCTGTGAGTTATGTATTGCATAAGCGACGAATAAAAGCTTTGCAAAATCAAAAATCTCCCAATCATAATGCTGGAAGCAAAGTTGTAGTCATACAAATTCATACTAACCACCAGAAAAAACAATACTGAGATTTACTCACTGACTGAAAATTTGCGTTTCTTTTGCACTTCAACAGACAAATTTTCCATTACAGGAGGCCAGGTTCAGAGACAAAAAAAACAAAAGCTTTCCCACTCCCTACTGACTTAAATTCAAGGCCTAAGCACTTCTAAGATTGCCATGCACCATAACACAGTTTAAGGCAAAAGCTTCTCAGGTGCTAGAAAGTTTTCCCAAGAGAGTAAATCTAAAGGTGTATGATGAAATTTCAAGCCACAGCAATATACTATGAAATACACATTAATCCCATGCATATCATAAATTTGATGACCCACTGCATTGAAAATCTGTGCTGATTTAATTCACGATGAACACAATTCAAAGCAAAATTTATTCACTTGATCCATCGCAAGGTCGCTATAATGTTGTTATTTTATATATAAATTATTGAGGCAAAGATACAAATCCTGTGATAAATTTTAAAGACCGAATTGACTAGCGTGACAAACTAATTAACCTTCAGTGACTGGTCGTGCATTGTTTCCCTGATGGCTTCCAATCCACACACATTTTGGAAACCTGTTTTCCTAAGGGCTTCTAATCCAAAACACATTTCAGCAACCTGTTTTCCTGGGATGCCATAGAAAAACAAAATTTTCCACATTGTTTCTCTGTGGATGTTGTCAAATGCTTTCAGAGAGTCAAAAAAAATGCACATGAGAGTATCCATAGGGACATGAATCGAAAAAGTTTGCTTTTCTATGGCATCCCAGAAACTTGGTCAGAAGAAAATTAGTTTCTGTTGATTTTTCAATTAAATTTCTGAGAGTACAAATGGCATCAGTGCATCATTATCCTGTTCTAAATCCATTTGGTAACAGAGTCACACTCACTGGTTTTGCAGCCAAGAGACAGAAAATTGGTGTGTTTGCATGGTCATTTTTAGCCGCCCCTCTTAAAACAACATCTGATATAACAGCTTTTTGTCTGGCGTTTTTGGCGGGATTTTTCAATCTTTTAAAATATTTCATTAGAACTCGAGACACTCCGAATCGCTGATTGTTTTATCCAATTTTTTCCTTTCAATTTAGTTTTACATGGTTTCATTTTGGGGTTTTTTTTAGGTCTGTTTGTTGTTGCTGTTTTTGTTTTGCTTTGTTCTTGTATTTTTTTTGGGGGGTGTCATTGTTGGTTTTTGCAATTTCTCTAGCGGCTATCAATGTTTTCATCTCAATCTGGATTTTTGAATCTACTTATACAATTACATCTAGTTCTAGTTCTAGATCTGAGGCTGAAATATGAAAAATACATGCTCGCTAGGAATTTGACTTTATAATTTGATGAAGTAAAAAAAATCTGAATTCAAGCATCAGTACATGGCACTAGTCACTGGAGGCCATTCCACAAAACCTACTGCAGTTCACCAAAGGCTTGTTGTACTTAGCTGTACTTAGAAATGATCAGCCATTGCCTTCAAAGACACAAAATAGCCTTATTCTAAGACCATTTCCAATTTACAACCTAAATTTGAAAATTCAATCTCTTCCATTTAAAATGTTATGACTTTAAGTGATGAGCAGAATACTGAAGCATACACTATTATCACATTCACCATTCTATTCTGATGCAACACATCCTCAGAATTACCTGTCCACACCACATGCATTTCTGGGCTTTTAAAAGATATTTGAATGTGGAATGCATATAATATAATAATGTTTAGGCAGGCTTTATAAATGTTTTAAACTCTTATAGTCTATTCAAAGGTTAGAAACTCGAGGATACCAATCATATTCAATTCTTAATTAAGAATAAGATGAAAAAATATAATAAATAAGAATTTCATGTAAACCAATGAATATTTTACTAGAATTATGCCTAAGCCACATCTGGCTTGCGAGTAAAAATGTTCTGCAGATAATTTCAGTTGACTGCACATGAAGAAATAGGAGCTGTGCAACATGCTGCATGTTGTGGTGGCTGGCAAATGAAGATTTCTACCAAGATCTTACCTTGGACCTCAATCACAAACACAGGGAGCCAATTTGCAATGTCATTCTTCATGATGATCCAATAGAAAAATCACAGTGGTTTGCTGAAATCACTACACTTTTGAGCTCAACTGTCTTTTCAGATTTTCATTCTGAGGAATATAACATTATTTGTATTAAAGGTTATTAAGAGCATAATTTTACAGCAGATGATTATTCTTTCTTTGCTTCTTGAGACTGCAAAATTTTGTTCTACATTTGTTTTCTTTTTTTTTTACCTTTATAAAATGTGTTTTTACTGTAACAAAAGGTAGATAGCCCTCACTTAAAATAAATAATTGAGATCAGCCACCTTCCTCTCACACATCTCCTTTTAAGCGGTACGCTGTTCACCCTGGAAGGTGTCTAAAAATCAGTTACTACATATGATCTAAATTACACCCTGGAAATTTTCTATTTCAGATCTAGTCAACAACAAATATATCATCATCATCATCACGTACCAGGTCTGAGACAGACATTGGCAACCATGACACACCATTCACTTCTCTGTTCAGACAATCTCAGGAAGTTCATGGTATTATTTTCTGCTTTTTGTTTGCCATCCAGTGATTTAAGCTCTCCAAATATGTCACTCTCTGACTGCTCCTACCTCTTGTCCCCTCAATTTTTCCAGTCAATGCTAGATGTTCAAGTTCCTTATGTCGATTTATATGACCTAACAACTTCAGTTGTATTTGTCTGATTGTTTTTAGCAATGATCTTCCTAAACTGCTTCTTCAACTACTTCATCATTTGTTTCCTTTTCTTTCCCTGAGATTCTTAGCATCCTCCTCAGAAACCACATTTCCGCTGCTTTCAGCCTTTTCCTACAGCCTGTTGAAATATTCCAGCATTCGCAACCGTATAACAGTACTGACCAGACATAAGTCTTTAATACCCTCACTTTGGTCACCATTGAGATATTCCTATTTCTCATGAAAGACCTCATTCTATTGAAACTGCCTTTAGCAACTGCAATTCTTCTCTATCTTTTTGTGTAACATTTACCATTTGATGTGACTATGTAACCAAGATACTTAAATCTATGGACATCCTTTATTTTCCCTCCTTTGCTTGTAAGATTAGAAATGGGATTGACTGACTTTTTGGAGACTACCATGCATTCAGTCTTTTTTACATTTAATACTAGTCCTTTGCATTCACTTTCCAAGACTACGGTATCTAATAATTTTTGGAGATCTTTTTCTGAGGTTACTATTAGAGCTGTGTCATCTGCATACCTTATATTGTTTATATAAATTAAAGAGATTTGGTGACATAACACAAACTTGCCTAACTCCTTGCTTGATCTTCTTTGATTCACTTAAATCTCTGTCAATCCTTACAGCTGCATTTTGGTCCCAGTACAGATTTCTTACAAATTCTTGAATCCTTGCCATCTATGACTAATTTATGTAAAATATTGAAAAGCTCATCATGTCTTACTTTATCAAATGCCTTGGAATAGTCAATAAAACATATG
>JAOWAY010030357.1:0-12212 GCA_028565895.1 Goniobranchus geometricus
AGAGAGAGAGAGAGAGAGAGAGAGAGAGAGAGAGAGAGAGAGAGAGAGAGAGAGAGAGAGACAGACAGACAGACAGAGAGAGAGAGAAACAGAGAGACAAACAGAGATACAGACATATAGAGACAGAGAGAGACAGACAGAGAGAAACAAATGAGGAAGAATTATTTCATTGCTTTTATCTTGAGGAGAGGACAGAGGAAGGAGAAGAAGAAGGAGGAGGATGAGGAGAAGGCTTTGGGGGAGGAAAAGAAAATAAGGGAGGAGAAAATCTTGCCAGACAGGTAAAAGAGGGACAAAGCAATATATGGGAAGGATGAGGTGTAGGGCTTTTTGTCTGAAGCTTGGAGCAGAGCAGCAATGGGTTGGAAAATCCACAGACATGGCTAGGGTGGAATAAATGGTGAGCAAGAAGTGATGGAGGAGAAGGACATGCTGTGGTCTAGGTCGCAATTCCAAAGTGAGATTCATACTAGAGAACTGGTTTGAGCAGTCCGCCATACCTGACTTCAGAATTGAAAAGAAAAAAGCCAAATCTCTTGGACATAAAGCCACTCGACTCAGAATCCCGTATCTTTAGATTTTCCAAGCTAAGCATGTATCTCTTTTCTTTCTCCTAGAATCGCAACAAAAAAAGAAAAATCAGAGAGGAGATAAGAATGCTATCTTGAATATTATGAATTTCCACCGATAGCAAATTCTGATATATCTTGACATGAGGGATAAAAAAAAAAAAGGTGGAGAGAGGAGCCAAGTAATGCATTTCTTTTTTCATGTTGAAAGTCAAAGCAAAGTTGAACTATAACAGCAGCTCAGGCTGAAATAAAGTTTAGCAATGTTAAATGCCTCTTCTTTTAAGTGCCAGGTCTGTTGCAGACATCAGCCCACATGAGCTTCCAACCCTCCTGCCTTTCAGCTGTTCTCAGGAAGTCGGTTTCTTTGTTTCCTTTGTTGCCCAATTGTTAAAAAAAAATGAGAGCTTTTATATAAAACTTTGAGGTCTTCCCCCATCAGGCTTTTTCCAGCCAGATACCTTCTCAATTCCATGTGGAATATTGGAGATGCAGCCATTTTTTATTTTTATTTTTTACAGAAATCCTACTTTTGAGTATGAGTTTAGGTCTAGATTCCAGAATGGCAATACATAAAAAGTTATGGGTTACTCAATCATAATGTGAAATTAGACATTGTCTTATCTAGTTTTACATTATAATTGAGTAACCATAACTTTTGATATATTTCCATATCTTACATGCGCATTTTCTCTAGCATTCTAACAAGATCTTTCTTCCTTTCCCTATGGTCAGGCACTCAACAACACCTGAGTTGAGTGAGCAAAATGTGTGTAAATTTACTTTCCCAAGGACTAATCAGCGCCATGGCAATGGTGCAGCCTTGATCTCAAGTCTTCCTGGTTACAACGCCTCGACCCCACAGCCCCTTTGCCACACTGACGACTATGAAGGCATGTGAGTCTTGACGGCAGTGTTCCCTCTTCTCATCAATCCTTCCTGTCAGCACTTTTCCTTCCAAGTCACCCTTTCTGTATATATGTATATACATGTCCAAGATATCACATTTGCCCCTTCCTTATCATCTCAAACAACTCTCTTTTAGCACCAGCTCCTCTCAATACTTCATTGTTCTTTACTTTTTCTTTCCGTGATAAGCTCAACATTCTGCGTAAGAACCACATCTCTGCTGCCCTAGTTCCTCATTTCTCCATTGATTGTCCAGCTACAAATCAAGGTTATAATAAACAAGAAAGGATTGTAAAATCTTGGTCAGCTGTGTGCATTAGGAGCTTGCCAAAACTGCATGAGATACAGTTTCTCCTAACTGTACTGCATTTTCTCCAGAGGCATGACATTTTTTGGATGGTTTCCAACTCCCAATTTTTTTTCCAACCGTGGACCTAAATTTCGGACCCTTTACGACCTTTCCTACCAGAAAGTGAAATTTCGGCCCTTTTTCCCACTTTGCTGGCCACCCTGGCAAACAAGGACGTAGCTAATGTGTGAGAGTTACTGATATGTGTTATCGTGGTGGCCTTTCACTTTCATAGATTTAATAATTATACTGTAAAGGGATTTTTCCTCGTACAAATATCTATATTTCAGACAACTGTAAGAGACAAGACAGGAGTCACTTTCACCTTGCCTTTAGAGAAAAGCAACAATGACAATGAGGATGAAATCAGTGGCAAAGTATTCTACTTTCTACAACTCTTGACAATTTTTTTTTTTTAAAGAAAAATATTTCAACAGGTTGCATGAGATAGTGATGATGACGATGACGCCAAAGAAACAAACACCTCATATTCTGGACTTTATTTTGTGGTTTCTAGATTTCCTTGTTTTATTGTAAAGAGAGATATGATTCTGATCAAATATGAAAGCTGTGGCTTTTCTACAAGCACACCTTACATTAAATTCCTTCTTCCCCAGCTCAATCAGACTGTGAATCAGACTCCCTGATTATGGCAGTTACGGTTGAGATGTGGACTCCTTCAAACAGGCCATCTGCTACATTACCCTTTGATCAAAATATTTGACATAATTTTGTGTTTGTCTGTCAGTGTCAAGCGCTTTGACAGTCATACTCAGTTTTGAGTCAAGTTGGATTATTTGAAGAAGAAGAAGAGATGTATGATACGATAGCCATGTCTTCTGCCTTGGAGGTCTAACCACATTAGGTAAATGTTGTCATTTAACCATGAACCTTATTTACAACTTGTCTTTTGTGGTGTCTTAATTACAGAAATAGGCTGCTTAAAAACAGCAAAAAAGACCCCAACAAAACAAACTCTTCTCTTCTATCTACAACAGTCTCTTATAGGATGGATGAATGCAGTGATGATTTAACATTTGCTATTTAGAAAGATTAGAGGGAGTGCATCTTTAATACAGAGATAATGATTTTCTCAATTTGGATGGTTGAAATCCTACAGATGCATGCCTAAAGACACAAGAATTATGACTATACAAAGCAAAAATGAACAGGTACAAGTCCATTTAGCCTTTTGTCACAGTCATGCCACAATAAATGTAACTGTCATCTTAAAACACAATTTCATGCCTGCTGAAGAGTCACAGCGTGAAAGCTCAAGAAAGAACATACAATGCAATTGTTACAATTCTGTGAATTACATGAAAAGATGATTGGAAGATTTGGAACTTTGTTCCTCTCCTGAAAAAAACAAAACAACAAACCCTCCAAACAACAACCCAACACCGAGACGAAAGTTAAGACCACATTGAAAACACAAAGGGAGATAACACAACAAAGCATTCCCATTAAAGCATGCTTGGATTAAATGTGACAAAGTCCACTATAATTGACATTTATCTAAAATGGAAGAAAATTTCAAAAGAAGGAATGAAAACCCAACAAACAAATAAACAAACCATCCCATAACAACACTGTA
The DNA here is from genome assembly GCA_028565895.1 of Goniobranchus geometricus. Classification (NCBI taxonomy): domain Eukaryota; kingdom Metazoa; phylum Mollusca; class Gastropoda; order Nudibranchia; family Chromodorididae; genus Goniobranchus; species Goniobranchus geometricus. Next base: position 3,425 of record JAOWAY010030357.1, read on the forward strand.
AGTCTGGCTGTCACTGATAGGTGAAATCAAGTTTACACCCCCACGAAAATTCTAGTGACTCTTCCTTCTCTTAAAGGCCAAGCCGGAATCTGTCTAAGTCAATACCAAATTATTTTTTGGACATCCTTCACTAATTCCCTTCCTGCAACTCTTGATCACGAGAAAGATAAAAAACAAGCAGTCAAATAAACACAAAGATTTGCTTTAAAAAAACATGAGACCTGTAAGATTAAAAATAACAGTAAAATGTGCTGACTTCATTAAATACGAAGAAATTTTGAACTTGGTCAAAACTCAAACCAATTGAAACCAGTAATGGACGGTACCTAGATTCAGAGTTGAAAAGGGCAAATATCTGATGGCGGGAAAAAATGCCCGATTCAAGATCACGCATTTTCAGCCCTTCAAGAGACAGCATGTACTTCTTGTCTTTCTCCTGGGGCAAACAGATTAGAATTCAAATATTCAGAATGTGTGTAATCCTACAAAGCAATGACAAATAATGATATACAAACAGTGGAAACTTGAGGAAATAGAGTTAAAAGATTGGCATGACCCTGTTTGGATGGGAATGTTGGACAATGAACAAACAGAACACAGCAGTTAGCTGAAATTAGGCTTTACAGAATGCTGAAGGATCCCCTGCAAATAACAAGCAACAAACCTAACTTGTGCTTCAGAGTCAAGGAAAAAAGTAAAATATGATTGATACAGACTGTCTGAAACTGACAAATGCATTTTCTAGGGAATTTATCTTCAGAGTAAATATATACCGGGTGTTTTAACAAAAGTGTTACAGCTTGAAAGTCCTCTCATTTCTTTCCTATTTGTTTTATTGAATTAAAATATGCAGACAAACATGCTGAATATCTCAAATCTGCATTGATGTTGATGCCAAAATAATTGTATGACATCATTCAATTTTGTTCTAAATAGTCGATATGTAAAATGATGACTGCTTTCATCATTGGATGAAGAAATGACCCCACCCTTTAGCGAGGTACTTTCTGAGACCCTGACAAACTCTCAACTGCAAAAAGCATGTTCATGCAGGATGGGGCTCTTCCTCATAGAGCCCAAGAGATGCTTGTCTACCTCCAACAGCTGTTCAATACTTGTATCATTTCACTATGTACGAGATATCCATGGGTTGCTTGTAGTCCACACCACATCCCACTGGATTTTTGGCTGTGGGGATTTGCCAAGGAAACAGTCTTTGCCAGCAGCCCGGATAATTTGTATGCACTCAAAGAAAATATCTTGGGGGACATCTGAGACGTGCCAGCTGAGACATTGACAAACCTTGCTTGAAACTTTGTCATCCCGATTAAGGCCTGCCCTCACTAGGGAGGTGGTCACTTTAAAACTATTTTTTTTTCTCACAGCTCTAAGAAGTGCCATTTTGTTAACCTTTGATGTATTAAAATTTCATTTTCTGTTAAAAAATCTCAAACTTCATATCTTTTTTGACATATGTTCAAAAACACTATGTATTCCTTTTAAAATTATGAATATTCAAAGTTGTATCACTTTTTGAAGTACTCAGTAGATTTCTAGGGTATTTATGTTTACAGTAGATATAAAGATTTCTCGGGCATACATATTAAGAACAGATGTCAAGATTTTTAGGGGGGCATATATATCAAGAAGAGATGTGTAGATTTCTAGGGCATGTATCGTCAGAGTAGATATATAGATTTCTAGGATATCTATATTCAGAACAAACATAAATTTCTAGGGCAAATATATTTCGAACAGGTGTAAAGATTTCTTAGGCATTTTATTCAGAGCAAAGATAACGTTCTCTCTGGCATATATATACTTAGAAAAAACATAAAAAATAAATGTCTTGACTGGAACAATACAGGTGGAACAAGCGTTGGTAAACAAAGGGCCATCTACCTGCAGAGTCTGACATATTTTGCCATTGAAAAAAGACTACAACCCGAACATCTACTGAGAAAGAAAGGAGTATGGAGACAGGTACAGAGGCATGATATGTCTCCCACAGATTAGACATCTGATGGTGATGATAAGTATGAGTTATCTTTTTCTAAATAACTGAAAAGAAAAAGTCATAATTAGGTATTCATAAATTATGTCGTCCACCTGTAGAAAGGGTAAAGACCGGAAACTGAAATGTTCTCATGTATTTATTTAATACTTGGTGATGTGGTTAAGCATAGAATACTACGTGAGAAAATACTAGCACATAACGTTTGTAATAACCAATGACAAAGACATGAGCAAGAGATGAGATGCATCTGCCATACCAGTTGCCCTTTGACACTTTTGTACAGGAAAAGTCAAATTCTTTCCTTTGAACTTATTCCATTCATTTCTTCATTCACTTATAGATGCAGGAGGGTACATAAGGCATACTGTGTTTGGCCATTGTAGGCTCTGATTACTGATTAGAGTCTCCAGTAAATGAACATTGATTACCATGAATGGACCAATATCAATGGTAGAAACACAAGGTGGCCCACACAGTCTATCTTTCTAGCCTCATATTATTTCGAAGTCGTACCGCAAAGGAAAAAACAACTTGTGGGTTTGTATTTTTTTTTAAAACCAAGTCAACTTTGACTTAAATCAGCCAATTGGCTTGTGATTGATATGTCGGTAGATGTACAAAAATCAACTTCTTTCCTTTTCTCTTATTCAGTTCTTCATTAAGTTCCAGATGTAAACCAGGTGACTTGACGTTTCTTTTGACATTCAAATCTAATAGTTCTTGTACATTTTGTCTTCTTATAAATGACGATATCCAAAACGCCATGTTTCTTGACCTCTCTTTTACATTTGAGTAAAACTTAACTTTCTATGTCACTTTTCTTTCTCCTAACACTGCTGATAAAGAAAACAGCCACACTGAAACAAGACTAAGCTGTGGTCTGGACTTCTTCACGACAGCATGGCACTGTGACAGTAAGCCATCCATAAATCAAAGTTATTTCATTCCAATCCTGTCATCACAGTAAATTATCTTTACTAGCTGATAACAGGGTCCCTTGAATGTCGCAATGTTTACATTGTTAACAGGAGTGAAATGAGGTGATAACTGAAGAAATATAACTTTCCTCAGGTATTTTCCTATTCTGAGACAAAAGTCACATTTTGAATCTCATGGTAAGGAGTTTGTAATCAAATACATAAATAGGCTAGTAGACATCTTTCTCTTGAGAAGATCCATTTTGAGTGGCATCACTTGAACATAAATCTCAACGTGCAAAATGCACTTATGACTACGATATCTGTGTATGTACAACTTCATCTTTGCACAGTAATAATTAGGATGTGTATGTCACTCTTCATCTTTGGACAATAAAAACTAGGATTTGTTTGTATATCCCTCCTCATCTTTGGACAATAGAAACTAGGATATTTTGGACGTACCTCTTCATCTTTGTACAATAGAAATTAGGATAGTTATGGATGTACCTCTTCATCTTTATATAATGGTAACCAGGATGGTGATGATGTACCTCTTCATCTTCTACAACAGTGATTAGGATATTTATGGATGAGCTCTTCATCTTTGTACAATAGAAATTAAGATGGTTTTGGATGTACCTCCTCATTTTTATACAATGGTAACCAGGATAGTTATGGACATACCTATTCAACTTTGTACAATAATAAGCAGGATAGATATGGACGTACCTCTTCATCTTTGTACCAGGACAGAGACTCAGCCGTAAGAACAAACCAAAAATCTTTGGAGCCACCTTTGATGAAACTAACGTTGTGAAGTGACAACCAACCTTTACGAATAACCTGTGGAATAATGGTGACGCAAATGTCAGGAATGAAGACTTTCAATGACTGTTACACAGACATTAGCTTGTATCATATAAAACCTTTATAAAGTTACTGCCACCAGATTCGAATGTATTTATTCAATCAGCAGAACTGCTGTTAAATAGATCAGTTAAATAAGACTACAAAATGCCTTGAAAAACGACAGTTCCTCTGCATAACAAGAGAGAAAGACAGACAGATATATGGAGACACAGAGAGACAAAGAGAGTGAATGATGTGTATGTTTGTTCCTGCATGTGTGCATGTGAGAGAGATAAAGAATGTGTGTGTGGTGTACCGCTAAATGATTCCTTAACACTGCACACCAACACAATTTCCATTTGCATCCATTAATTGATTGCTGGTTTATTTATTCATTTATCTTTATCATATTTTTATCAGTTCATCTACCTTTGCATTTAAACATTCATTCATTCATTCATAAATGTAGGTGTGTATGCATGTATGTGTTTGTGAGAGGCAGAGGGGGAGGGGGGGGGGGGAGTGTGTGTGAGAGTGTGTGTTTGAGTGTGGTTTGATGCTGAATGATATGTAATCACTGTTCATCAATACAAATTAGAAAAGTATATTGTACAAAATTATTATTATTATCATTATTGTAATATTATAATTATTATTATTATTTTTTTAAAATTATCATTATCATTATTATTATTATTATTATCCTTATTATTATTATTATCATCATCAATTATTAGTCCAAAGTTTGTTACCATTCTTATAGGATTTTATTTTGTTCAGCAAAACGCACAGAGGAACATTGATCCTTTCCCTACCCTTTAACATTCTTCTTTTTCTTTCTCTTATTATTGTAATAAAAATAAATGAAATGAAAATGCAACAAAAGATGAAAAGCTCTACATGAAAAAACCTCACCCACAACAAGACAATTATTTGAACAGACTTCTCCCTCAATAAGTTAGACCAGATACAAAGACACACAATGAGACAGTTGTCCACTTACTTGGTTCCCTACTTTTCTCTTTGCTGTGGTTTCTGATTTCTGTTGAGCACTACAATAATAAATAAACACAAAGGAAATGGGTGGTTTTTTGTTTGTTTTTGTTGGTTTTTTTTTGTTTTTTTTTTGGGGGGGGGGGTGTAGGATTTGGTAGGGAACATTTCAAACATTAAGTCATATCTTGATTATAAAACATTCAATTTACTGTATAATGCAAAACTACACAGGACAAGTGACATTGCAGACAAATGTCCTTCATCAAAGAAAAATTATGAAAAAAGAGAAAAAATTATGAAAAAAAGACCAAATGATAACTTGTATAAGATGAAGTAAAGTCAGGGATAAATCTGACAAAGTGTACTAATTGGTGAAAAGAAAACACTTGAAAATGATACAGACTGACATAATGTACTAATTGATGACACTAAAGCACTTGTAGATCATGACAATTACATACTTTTGTAAATGATAGAAGAAAAGCACTTGAGAATGGTATAAATTGACACACAATGCTCTAGTAAATGATGAAATAAAAACATCTATGATTGACTTCTTCTGGTAATTGATGAAAAAAGCTCTTGTAATAAAACATAAATTGAAATTTTCTGGTGACGGATGAAATAAAAGCTCGTGTAAAAATGAAACATAAATTGAATTTTTCTAGTGATTGATAGAATAAAAGCTCTTGTCAATGAAACATAAACTGACTTTTTCTAGTGATTAATGAAATAAAAGCTCTTGTAAATAATGCATATTAATTTATCCTTGTGAAATAAAAAAAACTAAATTGACCAATAAAGGGAACAATTGAGAGGAAAGAAATTTTATTTTGTTACTTTGTGTGTTTAACATCACTTTTCAACATCATAGGTTATATCAGCGACGGTGCTATTTCGACGCGTTTCTGTGCTGCCACACATGAGCCATAAGGTATAGCACAACTCGAATGACTCATCCAGTCACAGTATACTGAAACCTGGCCGACCAGTCTTAGTACTGTTCTCATAATGCTGAGCGCCAAGAGAGACAGTTAATAAAATGCCAATTTTGAAGTCTTAGGTATAACTCGACCAGGAAACGAACCCACGACCTCCCACTTCCAAGGCGGACGCTCTTCCACTGGGCCATCGGAATGAAATCAACATGAATGAGGAAACTATTGATAAGAAATGGTGCAATCAATAAGGTGGTCCCCACATAAGAGGCTGCCGTGTTAAGAGGCCGCTCTCCCTGAGAGACCGCTGTTCCTGTGTAACAGAGTTTTTTTCTCTTTAAAAGGCCTCTCTTAGAGGCCAGTCCCCTGACCCACTATCCGCTTCTGAGGCCCCTTTTTCACCTGGCTAGATCCTCTTTTTTTTCCCCCCCACCCACACTTTGTTCCTTAATTACTTCTTTATTTGAAGTAAAATGACGAAACAAGTTTCTGGGCCCTGATTAATACGCACCCATATGATAAGCACATCTGTGCCGATATCACATCAGATTTGCTCATTCAGCAACTGGGTGCTGTCCAGCCCAATGCTTTGGCATGCACTGGTGTCAATTATGACTGCACAATGCTGTGCTCGGGCTAAGCGGATCATAGACGACACCCTCTCTCTCTCTCTCTCTCTCTGTAGGTCTGGTTCCCATTTAAAACTCTGATATCAATGAAGATTATGTAAACATTGATCACGTGGACCACCATGTTAATTGACCAATACTATCAAGAGGAGGGAAAAAAAAAAAAAAGCAAAATCTTATTAGCCTACTTGGCAAATCCAATAAAATCCTCATGATTGGTATTCATGTAGGAAAGCTGGATGTCGATGAGTTGTAAAATTTGTTGCTTTGCCACCTGTTCTTGTTCTCGGATGCGAGTATTTACAATGCGTTCTGTCTCTTCCCTCAGGAGGGGATAGCGACTCATCTGCAAAGACAAAAAATAATGCAAAATACAAAAAATTCTGACTGCTCACCTAAAAGTATGTGACAGGAGACATGAAATTTCGGATCTCATCCTTATTTTGTGCTGTATTTTACATTTTCTATTACGTACTCAACAGTAAGAGCCCCACCATTTTTAATGCAAAGGAAGGTGAAAAGATGATTTTATTATAAACAAAGCCATCAAAACACCTTCAGATATATTCTTCATACACTAGCTCAACTCAATTTGATAAAGAGTATTAATGTCACTGCACATGTTTACTGGAAACAAACGTTTACATTTCCACATCAACAAAACAAATAGATAAAGACCATACTTTTATTGAGCAAACTGAAAGCACAAAAGCTAGCACATAGCACTCAAAACAACTATAAATAAAACAGTACTAACACTGCACATAAGTGACAGTGTTTTTCCTTCGCTAACTGTGTCTGCTTTAGATCCAGATCCAACTATCAATCTATCAACTGAAATAATCTCGAGGGGACAGACAAAGAATCAAAGGATCAGTAGACAGTGAGAACCCACACCATACAGAGGACCTTCAAGCTGCGTATACACAACAGACTGTCACTGTGTCACAAAACCTTGACACAGTCAGCCAGCACTTCTCAGACAACAAGGCTTCTTACACATTGGACAACGAGGATTTAGAAAGCATAAAAAATTATAAAGCGAAAATCAACCAGCACAGAGCAACACGGTTCCACTTTTCTTAACTTTGTCGAAAGATTTGACAATATACCTGAAGAGATCATTGAAATGGAGAGAGACACGGGAAAACTTATTACATAGCCCAAGCGGAACAGCATTTTGAAGCTCGTGATGGATACCTATGGAACAGCAGGCTCTTTTGTAGCAGAGACGAGGACCCCATTAAATACTACACAAAATCTAAAGAGATCAGGAAACTGACAGTCAAGAACACCAACGGTGAAAGCACACATGCAATAATGAGACGTCAATTTTGAATGACATTGACACCATATTTTATGTGACTTAGTCTAAAGAGCAAAAGATGTTAACCCTCTAAATTGTTATTCATTTCCCTGTCTTTTTTCCCCACTTCCATTCTCATGTTCAATCTTTGTTAAGAGATAAATAAAAAAAAGTTGTCCACTTTATGATAATAAATAAGTTAATAAATGGAAAACAGACAATGAAATTTAATTCTTAAAAAAGAAGGAAAACAAGAAGAAGAAAAAAAGTTGTTTCTTAGCATTTTAAAATTTATCTCAGCTACTGCACCATTTGACAGAGGGTAGCATGGGCTTTGTTGTTACAACTTTAATGACTCTCAAAGTTCAGGACCTTTTATTCCTCCCACTCAATATATAAATATTCGAGAAAAAGCTGCTTCAAATCCAGAAAAATCAAACATTCTTTATTTAGTGCAAGAAGACAAAAAGTGTGTCTACATAAATTACAAAAAAATTTCTATTATTAAACAGTCATAATGAAATTGTCTTATAAAACTTCATGGGCAATTTGAACAACACTGATATTCCATAACCAAAAAGTACAAAAAACTCTTACCTTCTCTGTACATTTGCGGACCACATTGGACAATTCAGTGACCACCAAATCAATGCAATGTAATGACGGCTCTTTCAACCTATTGATCTGTTTCTTGACAATGCTTTCAAAAGCCATGTCAGGGGTGAAGAGGCCAGTTCTGATTGATATAAAACATAATATATGTGTATGTAGACAATTTCCATGGTTGTAAATTGACATTTTCATGGTTGTAAGTAGACAATTTGAATGTTTGTAAGTAGAAAATTTCAATGTTTGTAAGTACACAATTTCAATGTTTGTAAGTAGACAATTTCAATGTTTGTGAGCAAACAATTTCCACTAATAAGCACATGCTAACTGCCTTCCATCCTCACTTTCCCCTTGTCCTAAAAATTCAAGCCCTGTCAGTCTTTTTGCAAACACACACACGGAGGGAGGTGGTAGGAGGGAAGGAGCGGGGAGAGGGGATAGGGAGAAAGAGAGAGATGAGAGGAGAGAGAGAGAGAGAGAGAGAGAGAGAGAGAGAGAGAGAGAGAGAGAGAGAGAGAGAGAGA
>JAOWAY010030467.1:0-12209 GCA_028565895.1 Goniobranchus geometricus
TTGCGTTCTTCTTCTTTGTTTAGCACCCATGACTCGCACCCGTACATCATAACTGGCCAGATGAGGATCTTGACCAGTTTAACTTTAAGATGATGAGGTATTGAGCGATCTCTCCAGATATTGTTCAGTTGGCTCATAGATTTCTTTCCCATGGCTATTCTGGTGGTGACATCTGCTTTTGTCGAACCGTTTGAAGTTTTGATGGAACCAAGATATTTGAAATTGTTGACATTTTCAAGTGGCGTGGAATTCACTTTGATGTTGGGTTTTTTGTTATTGTTGCCAACGGTCATTACTTTTGTTTTCTTTGCATTTAATTTGAGGCCTGCTTTCTCTCCAGCATTGTCCATTCTGTGCAAAAGTCTTTTCATGCTAGTTTCATCTGTAGATATGAGCGCGGTGTCATCAGCGTACCGTAAGTTTGTGATGTCTCTTCCTCCAATGTTTATGCCGAGGCCATCAATGTCAGCTTCTCTGACTATTTGTTCTGTATAGATGCTGAACAGGTGCGGAGACAGAATACAACCCTGTCTAACACCTTTTTCAATGCCAAACTCTTGGGTGTGTTGGTTGTTCCATCTTATAGTTGCTTTTTGGTCAGTGTACAATGTTTCGATTAAGGAAATAAGATGTTGTGGGAAACCCATCATTCGCATGGTTTTAAACAGATGATCGTGTTTCACGCTGTCAAAAGCTTTACTATAATCGATGAAAGTGATGATTGCTTCTTCCTTAATGCTCAGGATTTTCTCAATGAGGAGCTGGAGCACAAAAAGCATGTCTGTTGTACTTCTTCCCTTTCGATAGCCTGCCTGGAAGTCTGATATTTCTGATTCTACTTTCGTCTTCATTCGATTTAGGAGGATGATTAGTAGTATTTTGCTGGTGTGAGATATCAGCGCAATGGTTCTGTAGTTCCCGCACTCCTTTGCATTTCCACCTTTATACAGCATAACAAGTTCCTGAAGTTTCCATTCTTTAGGCCAACTACAGGTGTTCCATATTTTGCAGCATAGTTGATGTATTGCTCTGACTCCTTCGCAGCCGAGATGTTTCAATAGTTCACCAGGTATGGAGTCGAGTCCGGGTGATTTTCCATACTTCAGTTGTTTGATAGCACTGGTAATCTCATCAATCAGAGGCTCAGGTTCTTTATTGTACACAAACTCAGAACTTTTGTTTGCATCCTCTACGCGTGGAGTTTTCTGGTCAGGCGAAGAGGAAAACAGCGAGCTACCATACTCGTGCCATCGGTCTAAAATTTGCTCTTCTTCTATGAGTGTTTCACCAGCTTTATTATTTATGCACATACTCTGACCTTTGAAATCTTCACTTTTCAGTTTTGCCACTTGTTGGAAAAGCAGCTTAGGTTGTCTTGTAATGTGATAAATATTTATCTTATTGCACTCGTCTTCCAACCATTTCTTCTTGTCACGTTTGACCTTGCTTTTGATCTCATTTATGTCAGTTTACTAATCCCATGTGATATATGACCATCATAACAAAAATCGTCCTCCATTTTATTGTGTAATATTGATTAAAGAATCATTGCAAAAGTAAGATAACATATTTCTTTATCAAAGTAGTGTGTAAATATCTAAATCTATATACTTTATCCTTATTATTTATATATCATACATGTCTTGTGTTTGTGTGTGTGAATGTGATGTAATATATGTGTTTTGAAGATATAAGTGTAAGACAAAACCAATGTGCCTTGTTATTACTTTCCTTCTTCATAGCATCTTACCTTGATGTTGTTAAGGTAGCGCTTGGTACTCATTATGTTCTGAGTAGCAGCAATCAAATTGTTTCGGGTCTCAGTTGCCAACTGATATTTCACTTGAACATTTCTGCAAAAAGGAAAAACAATAATAAATCCTAGTTCATATCATTACATCTTTTTTAATCTAAAAAGAAAAGGCCTACCAGGAAAAGCTTTTGAAGTTCAAGAACTGTTATCACTTAAATTGGAAGAATAGTAAACAGCATTTTAAAGATTTAGTCACGGTGGTGAATAAGAGAAAGCATTTTAAGGATTTACTCACTGTACTGATTGGCAACAAATATGGTAAAAGTATTTTAAAGATTTACTCACTGTGGTGAATAGGAAAAAGCTTTTTAAGTATTCAACCACTGTGGTGAATAGGAAACAGTGTCTTAAAGATCTACTCATTGTGGTTAATAGGAAGAAGAATTTTTAAGATTTATTCTCTATGGTGAATAAGAAAAGGCTAGGAAAAAGTACACTAGGTGTCAGAAATAATGCAACACTTTTTCAATTACTCGCAGAAAATTATATCACATGGGATCAGTAAATTGACGCAATAATGATAAAAATCAATTATTTATCTTTATTTTGACACCAGATTTACTGTCTTTTAACTTCATTCCAAAGTACTTACTAAGGTTTGAAAAACATACATTGAAATGGCAACTACAAAAAGCTCCCGCTAGTGACAGAAAAATCGCTCCAATTAAAATTAGTCATTACCAATTTGAAAATGACGTATTAAGTCACATAAAAGAGATATGTCTCAAATGTAAACACAATATTTTCAAGTTTGCCATTTTAAAATGAATTAGAATCAAAGAAAAACAAGCTTTTGTGATGGGTTGCCTAACAATAGCTGACACAAACCAAGCTTTGGGCATGAGCAGAGCTTGCCTGTCAGCTTATCACATCCTAGTGCATTTCAAGTGCTCTAAGTCAACAATAACAAGATTATTGATCTACGTTGCTAATCAAGGAATGGTTGAAGATAGCCCAGGCAGGGGTGCTATACACAAAACATCACAAGGGGAAGATAAACAGATGAAGAATCGCCTGATAAGCAACCCTTTTCAACTGACCAGCGAACTTGTTAGGAATTATGATGTATCAATCAATGAGCATTATCCACACGTAGATGATTACATGCTCTTGGTCTGATCTGCTCAAAAATCCTATTTCACAGACAGGTTAAGTGAAAGGCACATGGAGCAATGATTGATTTGGGCTAACAGACGCTTATACCCCTCACAATGGCCATCTGTTCTTTTCACAAATGAAAGTAGTTTTTGCCTGTCTTGTTCCAATGGTCCACAAATGACATGGTGTTTAAGAAGACAAAGGTACGATAGTGCAAACATGGATCGCATCATTCCATATGGTGGAGAAAGTTTGATGATATGGGGTGTGACATTATGTGCAGACACAAAGAGAGACTTGGTAGTCATTGACGTCAACTTGAAAACGCAACTCTTTATAATGGAAAGCATTTTGAGACGTCAAGTTGTCCCCTTTTTTCAACACCACATGAAGCTCAAAACATATAAACATGACAATGCGCGTCCACATTTGGCTTGGATCACCGTCAATTTCTTCAAGGTCAACAAGTTGATGCAATGGGATAGCCTAGTTTGAGACCTGACATTAAAGCATGTATGGGATATGCTGGGATGCCGTGTGGACAGAGGGAAGGACATTTTTAATCATAATCTGAACAATTTAAAGGAGGGCAGTATCACAAGAGGACATTGGTAGCTTATATGGTCAATGAGAAGGTGGGTGCAAGCATGCATTGCTTCATACGGCGATCATGCATGTTCTTAAAAACACAAAACACCTTTAAATGTAGCCTAAGTAATCAGTTTGTGATGTTGCCATTTTGCGGTTTACACCATTTTCCCTATTAAAAGTGCTTTATATCAATTGAATCTTAAAATGTAATATTTGGTTGAAATCCTCTCTTGTTCATCTGGCAAATGATGTATACTACTTATAAAAACAAAAAACACCCAAAGTCAAAGGATGCTTTAAAAAGTGTTGTGTTATTTCTAACACTTAGTATATTATACAGATTTACTTACTGCGGTGGGACCTGTGCTAGTGTTTGCCAACGTCGTGTAGCAAAAGCTAGTTGATTGCAAGCATGTTGAAGAAGGAGCCGACCGTTTACCCATTTGTACTTAGCAACACCAATGCGAGCTCGTCTGAAATAAAATGAGAAACAGTTTTCTTTTCTTATGATCATCAACATCATCATCAAGCACCAGTTAAACATTGGCGACCATGACATGCCATTCACTTCTCTGTTCAGACAATTTTTTCTTATACTACAGTCGAACCTGCCCAAGACGACTACCGAAGATCATGAACAAAAGTGGTCGTCTTGGATAGGTGGTCGTCTTAAGGAGGTAGTCGTAAGGACATGAAACATCACCACCCCTCCCCCCCCCAACACACACACACACACATACACACAATCCCCACCCTTGCCTCCACTGTGGGGGGTAGGGGAAGAACGAATGGCTACTCCTGAGTACATCTTCATGTAATTATGTATATCGCGATAAAAAATGTGAACTTGCGTGTTCAGACGATCGTTGACAAGACCACAGACTGAGATTTGTCATCATCTACCATACAATGTAATTATCAATCCATACATCAAAAGGCTTTAATTCGTTTCGAAAGCATGAAACGCTTATCACCCTGGTGCCTACCCACATTGCATTATAATCAATGCCATTCACAGGAGAGCGTTACTCTTAGACATTGTGCAAGACTGATTGACCAACCTTCTTACCTCTATGACTGACCCCACCCCATCTTGCTTATGCTCGCACTGTCATCAAGATAAACATAAATCACCTGACCAATCAGTTGTTGGAGGAGATAAAAATCAGAATAGTTGGATGCCACTTAAGTAGAGCGGAGCGTGTACGGGAACAGAATGACTGGCAGTGGCTTGCCCAAGGCCATCAATCTGTTCCGACCGGTCGTCTTGAGGAGGTTTTTAGTGTGATTCATGAAAGAAAATAGGTGGTCGTGGTCGCGTTGAGGAGGTGGTCGTCTTATAGAGAGACGAAATATAAGAATAGAGAGACGAAATATAGGAAAAAACCAAGGGGGTCGATGAAGAGTGGTCGTTAGAGCAGGTGGTCGTCTTATACAGGTTTTCGTTAGGGCAGGTTTGACTGTACTGGGCTTATTTTTCAATCAATCACTCAATCATTCCCTTCGCTGTAGCCTCAAGCATGATGGTTCTTTTAAGTGTTTCCTTTGGGCGACATCTCTGTCTCTTTCCTGGTATGTCTCACTATACAGTCTCGTTTGAGATTCTTATGTTGTCTCTCTGGCGCCCAACATATTTCCATCTCCTCCATTTAATCAAATTTGACACTGGTGTCTGGTGATGTAGTTCCCTAAATTTTCTTCTGTTGTCCGGATTTCATCCCAGCTAATGGATAAAGCTTTCTTCAGACACTTGTTCTCAAGTGAATCCACTTTTCTTTCAATTCTCTTAGTTGTTCTCCAACTCTCTGCTGCATATGCAAGGACAGATAAAAGGACTGGACTTTAATATTTTCATCTTGATTTTCATAATGATATTTATAAAGGGTGAAGCATCCATTCCCTTGGTCTTAGTAGGTCAAAATTTGTCTTATGATTTAAGTATTTTTCTATCACAAATTCGTGACCCATGGATAAGACTCCCCCTTTTCCCCTTTGAGGTTTTAATTTTAACCTAAAAAGTTGCTTTGTTTACATGGGTATAAACGATGTACACAATATGGAAAAGAAAGATAAGTCCTCCCTCATTTCACAACAGCCCCCATGTCGGATCTGGAATCTCAACTGAGAGGTGAAAGAATAAGCCTACAGCCGGGATTCTCCATGCATGCTGTAAGAACCCACTAAGAGTTGTGTGGGAGCTTCTCTTGTCTGCCTTCTCCTGCCAGGCTCTCTGTTGTGTCCTCCTCCGCAAATTCGCGGAAAACCGCACTTTTTTTGCCCTTGTGGATATTTCTGCAAGTGTAAACTTTCTCCTTAGGAGGATTCCTGAAAATCCGCGATTCGACTGTTCACTCAACATCGCTGGTGCAAGACTCTTCAGTCGCCATTCATTGAGCAAGTAAGGCCATTTGTGAATGGGAGTAATTTCCCTTGGTCACTTCGAATATAATGCCAAAAATACAATTAAAGCCTTAAAGCCTAGATTAAGGCATTACAAACATCCGACTAAGCTTTTTGGCATCAAGTATAAATGCCTATACCATGATCGTTTTGGTCTCAAGTTTCAAGGCCCTTTTTGCATGTTCCGAACTGTGACATTTCTGTTAGATCCAATTCTTTTATTTCGTTTCAATATTCTACTCATTTGGACTTTACTGGCATGTCATGTAGACCAGATCTAGTTCTCGATTTAGATATTTGTAAAATTTCTATTTTCTAGAGGTTTGATCTGGACCAGGTCTAGATCTAGGCCTATCTCTAGACTTTGCTAGGGTCTTGATAAGATTGAGTAGATCGACATTGATACATGTATAAGAAATGATCTTGATTTCAACATTCTATTTATTTGGATCGATTATACCATATTTATTTATGATTTCTGGAGTTATGCTAGATCAAGTTATAGGATTTACATTTGATTTTACTTTTTAAAAATGACATTTCTGAAAGAAGAAGACAAGACTGTAGGCTACAGGCCTAAAGCTATGTGAAAGCTATGATGTAGGTATGAAGAATAAATGGTCTTGAAAACAGCAAGAAGTGCAAAGTTCGGATATTTAAAAAAAAACTGGACCTGAGATGTATAGCCTGAATTAAGTGACCCCTGAGCAGACAAAGCTCATCAGTCCTGGGAGACAATCTGCCTAGGGAATGGAGCCCTGAGAGACGTCATTTCAAGCATTTAAGTTGGCTTAGTGTGTATGAGTGTAATGTTGAATTTTGTATTTATATGATGATAATCTGTGGCATAGTGAAACCGTCATTACATGATGAAATATGCTATTATAGGCTTGAAAATGCTCAAAAAACCATTCTCCCTTAGCAGCACCTTTCACCCCCCGCATTTAGTCCCAACAATCATGGAATTTTTTCATAACTCAGTGGAAGGCCTGAGAGGGGGAGAGTTTTGTTGGAAGAGGGAAGGAGGTATTATTCAGCAGCCATCCCCCATTTGTATGCATTGTGTCTGTTATAAATTTTCCTAATGTCTTTCTCTGTGCCACTGAACTCCTCCGCTCATAGGCAACCAATCTTGGCAAATTAGGTATTGAATGAAAGCTCTCACTCTGAGGAATGTCTGTTGGAATCCGTGTTTTAATTAAGATGAGGACAACTTTGCCAAACAATATTTTCCATTTGAGCAAGACCACAGAGAGGTATACTCAAGCAGGATATTCGAGCGAGACATGTATTCACAGCCGAGGTCGAGACACACACATTGACCTGTGTGTATTGAATCAAATTCTTCATACATATAAATGCCCCTATAGCTGTCTATATAACTTGCTCTAGATCCAGATCTACAGCTAAGGAATAGAATTTAGATATAGCTCCTGATCTAGATTTATATATCATAGAAGCCTCTCGATACAAATCTGGATCTAGATCGTAGAGACTTAACAGCCCGTACAGTGAGACGTAGACATAGAAATTATCTAGATCTTGATAAGGAATGCAGCCGTGACTTTTTGTGACTTAAAAATACTTTTGGGTTCACTTGCTGTTTAGCTAGACTGAGTACTTGTGTACATAAAGGGCGGTAGGAAATCCCAGGTGGGTTATTTTAAGGCTTCATGGTCATTGTTATTTAGGTATTAATTTTAGAGAGATGATTTTTTTTTTTGGTCTGTAAATCATCTCTCCGGGTAGCCTGATAGTTACCTTACATTGTTATGAATTATAAGCTAAGATAAGATAAGATAAGACGAACTTTATTAATCCACTATATGGAAATTTGGTTTGGGTTTGCCAGAAAAAAAAAAAATTATATCAATAGTACATAACATAAAAACAATTTCGACAAAGGAAGTATGCATTGCAAGATGTACTGACTTAGAAATAATAATAATGATAATAATAATAATAATAGTAATTCTGATAGTTAACTTACATTGTTATGTATTATGGTTTTTGTTAATTGTTTATTTTAAATGTCTGTTTCTCTTTTCAGCAACTTATTTTATTCTCTGAAAATATTTTCTACTGCATCTGTTCTCTCTTTTGCTTTTAACTAGCCTTTGGTCCTATTTTTTCCATGGGTGCTGAGATGATATTTCTTGTTGAAAAGAACCCTGGACACCAAGGATGTAAACAAACAAACAAACAATTTCACAACAGTTTCAACTATGTGTCTGTCTGATTCTTTTGTTTCAAGTTTTGGTATTCAGCCCGCCAGCCCTCTCCAGATCCAGTCTCCTTTGCCGCCAAACCAGAGTGCCAGCACGTCCCTCCCCCTCAACACCTCTGGACAAGTGCAAAAGATGGAAAGGAAATTGGTAAGTTTAGGAACAAGATCGGAGGGATCCAGGTTAGAATTAAAATTGAAGTCAAGCATATCGGGATGATGATAATTATGCTGTGTAGGAAAGGCCAGTCTCAAGTAGAACAAGTTAGAGGTAAGAAGTCATCCTTTTTCCACTTAACCACCGCCAGGATCTACCCAGAGCCCCCAACGTCAAACTAGTTGGTCCACGGTCAGGGAAGAATTCTGGTGACTTTCATTGGTGAACATCTGACACTTCTGCATTACTTCATATTGATTTCCTTTCAGAAATTTCTTGAGCTGGGGGCGGAGGGGAAGATGACAAGAAATAGCCAGATTGGACTCTATGCAGGGTGTTGTATTCGCAAGTTTAAACTACATTAAGGCATCTTGAAATTGGCAATAATCTTGATCTTGGAAACCACTGTGCAGGGACTTTCTGGTCGCCTAGGAATGATGTCATGATATCGTTAACTCGTTTTGTCAAAAGCCTAACTTTATATAAGAAAATTCTTTTTGTTTGACCTTTCATTTTGCCCTGATCATACAGTAAACTGTTCTTGATTCTTATCAGATGCAGAAAGTAGCCTTTAGTACATTTGACTTCGTGGGGTACTCTACTCTATACATTCGTACCCATTTCCAAACTGCACAATCAGAAATACATTTGTTGCTATAATCAGACTTCATACTTTTATGTATGTTTCCAGTACAGCATCCTTCAGCTGTGAGAAATTCGATAACAGCCCTGATTGAGGGGAAACCTGTTTGAAGTCGGTATTTTCTCATGCACCAAGGTGGCTTACTGGTTGTGTGACATAATTGAATTGTGAGCACAAATGACGACACATAAATCTGTTTTTGTATGTGAGTAAAGATAATTGGTGAGAGTGTATCTGTGAGGTGTTTAACTTAGATCATTCTCGGTCTCTAGATCTACATTCGAGGTCTACTTGATGGACCAAGCCCATATTCAATAGGGCCTAGATCTAGTGCACTGTACGGAATCTAATCTCAATTCATCTCCGGCCATTCACTTTCCTTTTGTCTGCCAATTTAAAGCTCAAATTGTCGGTTTTTACCGGAATAAACAATGTATTTTGCACAGTGAGCATATTTGAGCTCAATGCGGGTAAAATGAAAGGCACCATGGCATGGTAGATTTTTTTCTGATGAATCTAGAAAAAAAAAAGCCGCCTAAATTTATCGGTCCAGTATCAACGGAGGAGTTCAACTAACAGTGGTGGCCTCAACGCTCTTAGAATTAAGATTGCGACTGTTATTCTTATTATCTTCCAACGAATAGGAAAGAATAGACTTTATAAACGTTTATTTTATTTCTAATACTCATCTTAATGAAAAAGGGATGTTTTGATCTAGTTCATCCTTTTGAGAATTTAATGCGATCTAAAAGAGGATGGATCATACTTATTATATAATGAACAACATTTTCTTTTCTTGAATAAAGCTTTATTGTCCCTAAAATGACACATTGTTAAGTTTTTAGACATAAGGAAGGAAAAGACAGCTGAAAATGGAGAAGGGAAATTTGCATTTTTTTCTTTCCTGTCAATGGTGTCCATTCATTTAATTTGTACTTGTATTTTTTATTGGTTTTAGTATTTCAACCGTCAATACAAATAGGTTAGCGTGTTATATTATTTCATATTTAGGAGCATAGAGGTACACTACTTAACTTTTGTTTTTGTTTTCTTTTTGTTTTTTGTTTTTTTAACCTTTTCTGTCTTTTTTTCTTACCCATATCAAATAGTTGTGTAGATACGGGTCTTTCACAAGATGTGCCATTTCTTGGCCTCTTTGGTTTATCCAATATACACAGCAGTACTTTTGCACTCAAATTTCAGGACTGTTGTGTTTCATTCGCTCAACACTTATAATAAAGTGTAATGTTTTACAATGTAATGTCATTTACATCGCTATATTACGTTTAATTAATGAAGAGGTGATGTTCTATTACATTGATAATGTCAAAACCTTTTACGAATACGAAACTCGATATTGCGTTTACCTGGGTCTTAAGCGCTTGCTTTGTTTGGCATTACCATCAAACTTGTACTGTATTGCTTGATGTCAGGATTACCATCTGCATCATCGATCCTGTCATAAGTAACACTATCGCCATATCAAGGCAGACTGTGCTTCATCGTCATCGCTATTAGTACCCTCATCATCGTAATAATCACAAGTAATGCAGGAGAGGAGGAAAGCAATGATTCAGGAGGAGAGATGAAGGCAAAAAAGTAAAACTGTGATAAGAGGAGGAACATTAAGTTTGAGAAGGATCCTTCAGAGGAAAGGGGAGAGAACTGGTGGATGCACTTCAGGAGGGAAGTACAACGCGCAGCAAATGCAAGAAAAGAGTCGGAAGAGGATCTGTGGACTTTATGAAGTAACATTAAAATCTATTACATTCCTCTATGATATTACAAGCGGTTAGGATTTTGTCATGTCTGTGTGTATGTGTTTG
Source organism: Goniobranchus geometricus (assembly GCA_028565895.1). Classification (NCBI taxonomy): domain Eukaryota; kingdom Metazoa; phylum Mollusca; class Gastropoda; order Nudibranchia; family Chromodorididae; genus Goniobranchus; species Goniobranchus geometricus. The sequence goes on from JAOWAY010030467.1 coordinate 10,753, forward strand.
TGTGTGTGTGTGCGCGCACCTTTTTCTTTTTCTTTTTTTCTTTTTTTTTTTCTTGCTGCGATTCACCCCGAAGAATAACTTATTCAGCTCAGTGTTCAAAAAGACAATCGTACCAGCAGACAAAAAAAAACAACAAAAAAAACAAAAAAAAAACAATAAAAACAAAAACAAGAACAACAAAAAATACCCCCCCCCCAAAAAAAACAACAACAAACAAACAAAAATAAAAATAAAAAAACAACAACAACAAAACCCCAAAACAACCAAAAACAAACAAACAACAACAACAACAACAACAACAACAAAACACACACAAAAAAAGAAAAACAACAACAAAACCCACAACAAACAAACAAAACAAAACCAAGATTTGCTGCCTATCGTTTTGTACCGCGTGCACGGCTGACGATCGCTCTTAACCCTTTATGCCTACTTATTCATTCAAAGGCCATTTAAGTGCAAAAACAAGATATGAAGAAAAAAAGAGAAATGAAGAAACAAACAAATCCTACACTGGTTGGGCCCAGATCGGTCCTGAATCAGGTTCATCCCAAAACGATACACATGTGTATGCATTTATGTATAGCGCTTGCCTTCCACTATTGAGTGCTCAGGGGCACTTTACGATGCAATTACACAAATACATAACTAACATAACAATCATTCTGTTTACATAGTAGAACATATAATATAGCATAGCCATCAGGCACATTCAGACATATTCTTTAAAAATCCATGATTCCTGTAGAATAAAAATGTAAAGAAGTACCACAAAAGACAACAATCCAATAAAAAAAATTTGCAGATGATACCTCAATTTTAGGCAAAATATCTGACAAAGATATGATGTTGCATAGGCCAGAAGTTACGAAGTTTGCCAAATGATGTGAATCAAATCACCTGCACCTATATGTCAAGAATGAAAAAAAAGAGTTAGTTAGGATTTTCGGAAGAAGGAAAAGGATGTGCCTTTTTTTTTTTCCAAGAGTCTCCACCCCAACTTGTATGGAGCGAACACATCAACATTATAAAAGCTAAAGCGAACAAAAGGTTTTACTTTTGCTGGAAAATTGGACACTTCAAGGTCGATAAAGCACTGATAACTTTGTTCTATAGTATGTCATTGAAAGCATTTTATGTTTTTGTATTGCATGCTGGGTGATACATAGCTTGATTGGAGACATGGAAAACCCTAGATAGGCTAATCAAATCTGCACGAAAATTCACAAATCAATCAAACTTCATGGACGACCTGGTTGACTAATTCACATCTAAAACGACTTTTTGTATCAAAAACGACATGCTGCATCCATTAAAGAAATTTATCATCACAACTAATTCAAAATGACAGTACAGATGTCTTTCGATATTGACTAGGACCAAGGAGTATAATATAACAGGAGTGTCGACTCAGCCTCCTTACCGAAGTTTCACTCGTAGTGATCTCCCTTTGCTTG
>JAOWAY010030578.1:0-12208 GCA_028565895.1 Goniobranchus geometricus
CTCTCTCTCTCTCTCTCTCTCTCTCTCTCTCTCTCTCTCTCTCTCTCTCTCTCTCTCTCTCTCTCATATCAACCCTTAAATTTACAATCTAATGTCTGATAGAAGAGAAAGCTTGAAAGCTTATGTGTTTACCTTGGCAATTCTGTTCTCCATTAATCAAATGTTCCTTCATATTTACAGACTATTGCCCACTGGAAAGCTGAAGGCTTTCAAAATATGCCCTCACATGAGAATTTTAAACAGTTGCTCCAAGCACCTGTAGATGACGCCCAGGAGATTTTACAAACAAGGTTTCCTATGCCACGTTATGTGGTAACTGAAACGGGCGAATCTCAGGTTGGTCAAGAAACTCTTGTTCTTGATTCATATAGAACTTATCCTTATAATCATCGGTTTGGCCATGTCTACATCCAGCCATATTCTATGAAGCTGTTTTACAAGATGAAAACAATACGGGCATATCATCTTTTCCATTTATATTTTATTTTTTTTACTTTTTGTTCTTTATTAATTTATATGTTTTTATTGGGTGTGTTTTGTGCCTGTCAAAAAGTAGTGTTTCAGACATATTACTGTTTAAGTCATCATTTACAGATATGCCTGCAAGGCATTGGAAAATCTTGCTGCTTTGGGGGGACAGAAAGGCATGATCCATGCTAATACTCGGGCATCTCAAATAATCATTGGCCATCCACTTGTATTATTATACAAAAATGCCCCGAAATTTTATTTAACAAGATGACATGATCATTCATCAGACATCGTCTTTGCTATGTAGGTTATTTTCAGTCTAAGGATGACTTATCACATGGTGCTTATTATTTGTCTCGGCTACATGGTACACTGTGGCACCTAACTGCCAGGCAACAGAGAGGAGAGAGGGGGGCGGGTGCGAGAGAGAGAGAAGAGAAGAGATAGGTGGGAGCGAGAGAGAAAGAGAGAGAGAGAGAAATGAATATTGTTCAGTGTCTAACTGATTGGCTTGTTTGCGAACCCATGCATAATATTACAATTTTTTTTTTTAAGTTATGTACTGTGTCGTTTCTTAATGTTCTTTGTTTAATTGAATGCACCAATGCCAAACGATTGGCAATAGAGGTCATTATCAACAAGTAGAGTATTCGGCCAGCACCTTTTTTGGTTTACAAACTTTGCCATTAGCTTATCCAGATTTCAATCCATAGCATCAAACATTTTATGGGCAGGTATGTTGTTATGAGTATTGATGAATAAGGCATCTGTTAAAAACTGTGTTCTTAGACTGATAGGAGTTTACAATCAAGCGGGAGATAAAATTTGTTAAGCTGAAAGAGGATGTGGTACATCCAGTATCAGAGGGACTGTCCAAATACTTGGAAAGGTGATTTTCACCACCTTTAATGATAATATGCATGATTCTTGAATGTTGGTATACAACTATGTAAGCCTTTATTTTATGTATATTTGTTGTAAGAATTAGCATGGTTTCTATTTTGCAGGCTAGATTTTTGCTGTCTAAAGTGAATCCATCTCAGACTCACAATAATGTTTATGGATTCGGAGCTCAGGTGAGAACTTATATAATAGAGCAAACAAAAATAGAGAGTATCTGTCATCATTCTTGCACAAATGTTTTCAATTAATTTACCAACAGGATTTTACATCTGTTCTGTCTTTAGAAATAGGATTGCACAATTTATTTCTAGTCCTAAGCAGTGATCTTTGAAGCTTGATTTGAAATAATGATTTAACCCTAAGTTTTGTCAGTGTAGAGATCTTTCTGTTTTCAAATCTTAGATTTTCTCTTCAAAAGCACACTTTCCTCACCCTTTTCTTTAAGATGATTTGATTATGTTTTTTTCTACTTATACACATATTCTCAGATATTAAAATTCAATTTAATCTGCACTTGATATGACATTTGTCTTTGCAAGTACACCATTAATAAAAGATGACATATTTGTGTTGGGTTGAAAGTTTTAAATGAGAAAATAATGAATTCTAACCAAATCAAGAGACTGTTCTCACCTAAACCCATCTTCCTTCTTTTAGCCATTTGTGATGGGAGGTGGACCTGCGGCCTCAGATTCAGCTGTAATTATTTGATAAGACAGTTCATTTTTTTCCTCTTATCTTTTGGTGTGGGTTGCATTAAACTTTGGATTCAGTCACAAATGCTCATGATGCTTTTGTTCTGGTGGTCAGAAGAATACATTTTGTCACGGAGGTGTCAAACTTAATTTAATTGTGTGCTGTTTGACTCGTGAACATATTTTTGGTGATATCTTACTGTTTCATGTCAATATATCATTAGAGGGCAATATCCTCAAATGATATTTGACTGACATTTCTGTGTCAATGAGCATTTGTGGTAAGCTGAAGGTGTCGTGGGTTATAAGTGAAAAAAAGAGATATAATTTGCATTGAATGCTGATGGTACATTAGAAATGCTTTTTCAAACATAAGTATCTAGGTATTAATACTGAGCCACACAAAAAACGCAATAATTTTCAGAGTAGAATATTGTAATGATGACAAGGTCTGAACTCGAGAAGCAGACGTTATGAGAGAACAATCAATTCTATATCAAATGCCTAAAATGACAAGTTTTATTCACATTCATGGATTTCATTGCATTTATGAAAAAGAATTTAAAATTGATTTAAGAATTTTAAAATTCAGTATTTAGTGAGTATACTTTCCTTTGATATTCGCAAAATTAGTGACATGCATGATTCGCTCTCTCTCTTGATGTATATTGTTCTACTCCTTAAAAACTTATTGCTCATAAGTGATAGGTCACAGGCCTAGAAAACAATTTAAATCTTCCCTGTTGAATCAAGATATACATCCAAAAGCGTAGGAAAGGACTGTATGCTGTAGCTGAAATAAGACAAAAAATATAAAGGTTACCTTATCACCCGTCTCAAGGAGAGTGAAAAGGCTTGCTTGCCTGTAAAACAAAGTTTCACTGAATAGTTTGACATTGTGAATCATGTTGCTATTGCTTCTAGAGAAATTATCTGATTATCAAAATGTCAAGAGTTTAAAGTTTGGGCTTTCATGAATACATTGGGATGTAACCGATCTGAGTGATAATATGGGACTTTATTGATAATAATTTTCAATAAAAGGAACCAAAAATGAATTTTTTTAATTATTTTTTTTTCCCGTTCCTCAAAGTGCTATTCACGGTATCATCCATTTTTAGTAGTAGTGGGAGGGAGTATTTTTGTGATGCAGAGAAACATTAACTGCTTTGAGTCTCCCAAAACTAATTAAATAGACTTGATGAATCTGTCATCATGTTTTACTTGAAATAATTCTGCAATGAAGAAATGACTGTATTCTATCGTTATTTGTGTGGCTGAGAATATATGTAAAGGGTGGTCAAAAGTCACACTACTATTTATAATGCTATTAATGCATTTAGATCTACTCTGGTGTCAATAAATATGGAGATAAAAATGTTAACATCACTTCCCGTGATTAGCTCCATGAGAAGGCCATTGTTTTCCCTTACTCTATATTGCAAAGAAAGTGTACTGTCATTTTACTGTTTAAGTCACAGTGTTTGACATACTTGTCCCAAAAGTCCAGTGGCAGCTTCCAGCAGGAAGGGTTAGGGTAATAATTCACTTATAAAATTAAGAAATGGAAAGAATGACTTTTTCTGCTTAAAGAGGCACCTACAATTGGATTTGTTTACAAATTGTCCAGTTTTATCATCTCAGCCAATTTAAGGATCTGACATAAAGTGGGCCAATTGTAGGAAACGGATTTCTGGGAGTCCTGGAGTTATTAGGAAGAAACAGCTTTTCACTTGGGCATGCTGTTCCTGTATGGAGGCATTTGAAAATTATTCTGAAAGCATTTTCCTTGAAATGCTTACCAGCAAGGATTGCCTCCAGGCTGATTTTGTAGAATCTTTACCTACCTATTGTTCACCTTTTTACCAGTTTTTCGTCCGTGTTGCACATCAGATTAATCCATGTTGTGGCAAAATTGCAAACTGAACCACCTTTGAAACCACATCACTAAATTAGAAGCTGGAGACCCCACCCATATATGTGCGTAGATGCTGTATGCAAGCGCATAGGCCAAATTTTGTTTGTACATGAACAATTCTAAAGAATAATAAAACATTTACATCTTATCTTAAATCTTAAGCAGGTTTAAAAATTATTTTGTAGTTCAATATTTGAATTAAGTGATCCCTGTAACTTTCTTAAGATCAAAGTAACAATTGAAATAAGAAAAATTGTCTTTATCAAAAAGCAGTTAAGTTATAAATTGGTATTGTGACTTTCAGGCCACTCTGTGTATTGTTTACTATTTCTTACATGGGACATGATAGGGCCTACTTAAGCTGAGGCTTTGTCATTGAAAAAAAAAAAACCACATCCCTTTTCATTTGTCATCTTTTTATCTTCCAATTTTACAGTATAGAACAGTATCAAATTTAGACAATGTTTTATTTTTTCTATGAAATTTAGGTCCTTTTAGCATTGGCAAAGCTATGATCCAGAACTCAGTATCCGAGATCCAAAATTGTATGAACTTTTTCCACAAAAGTCAGCTGTTTGGGAGGGGGGAAAATTGTACACAGAGATATTCTTAAATTAATCTCAGTGGAGTTATCTGAGGACATTTTGTTGACTTTTTCTTGAGGCTTGTTGTTTACATAGCTAAAAACATGAAAAATATAATTCATTGCAATTGCACCAAGTTTTGGAAAAACATGCTTCAGTTAAGGGAATGATTCTTTGCTTCAACTGAAAAAAAAGGAAAAATGGTGTCTTCCTCCACATTCCCGTCTTTGTACCTTTACGAAAACTGCTCAGGGAATATAGCAAGAAGTTACTGTTTGACATATCAGCCCCTCTTGTCATTTTTGTATGTTAAAGTTTATCTCCCTGTAAACATTCATCCAAGAAATAATATTTAGTTCAACTATGTATCTTTTAAACATGCATGTTAGAGTGATACATTATATAGGTCACCACTTACAATTTTGTTCATTGTGTATAATGGTCTAGCTATTGAACCACTTTTGGGGGGAATTGGCCATACTTTTATAATTTCCTTTCCTGCGGAACTATGGTTAAATTGATTCCTGTATTGAATCATTTGCCCAGGAAAGGTTTAATTAAGTATTACAAGCACATGGTTGAAGATTTATATTTTGCCATGCTCAGACTGTTAGAATTGGAAAATATACTGAGAATCTCTGCGAGTCACATTACTGTATTGCTGAATTAGTAGTTTCAGATGCTATAAAGTTAACAAGGTGAATAAAAATCACTCACTTTTATCAACACTCTTGATAGAGTAAACAAAAACAACCCCAAACATGTCTTCCACTTTTTATAGAAACAAGGCAGTTGGCTAGTATCCCATGTCATCTGATGCTTCATGCACAAATTTAGAAAAAGGACATTACTCCTGAGTATTTGTGACAGCTACATTTTGTTGCTTAAGAAATGTATCCACCAGATTCAATTTTCATTAAGTTTACCCTAGACATTGAAGAAAAAACCAACCAATATACAGTGCCGACTTCTGACAAAGAATCCTTGCTGCTTGAAATTATAGAAGAGTAGGCTGAAAATATGCTTCTCGAGCATAAGTAATTTCAGCAATTTCTTCCCTTTTTCCCCCCCACATAACTCTAAGCCTTAGACTCTTGTCTAAACTGAAAAAGCCCAGGGCATAAAACCCTTGCAAAAACTGTAATTACTGCAAATCCTATAAAATTATGCATGAACTGCTGTTAACATCAAGGTTGGGATATGCTAAAAGAATAAGAGAATGAGAAAGAGTTGTGACATTAAACTTTTTGTAGTTTTATTTGTTTGTTTGTTTGTGTGTGTGTGTGTGTGTGTGTGTTGAGATACTTCCTTCTAAATTCATTATGAACAGGTAAGAATTCTACAGTGAGGATTTGTTTATCATAGGTTTGAAAACAAAAAAAAACTTACTTAAGATATAAGTAGAGGACACATCATTTTTAAAAAGGTATTTTATGGACTTGCTCCGAAATGTATTAATTCTATCATCTTTGGTTTGGTTTTATTCTAAGTTGTATTAAAGCATGGAATGGACTTAGCAGCAACACGAACCTCAAACCCCCGTTCCCTAACTTCCTTCTTCTTTTTGATGGTAAAGGGTTTCGGATTCGTAAAAATATTGAAAGTTTAAGGGAATTGAAGGTTGTGGTGACGGTCCTTAGTGTTGTGTTTTATAATGTATGGAAAAGTGATCTGTTTTATGGAAATGTTGCCTTAGAATAAGTTGGGGAGTTTGGTGAAGGTAATGGCTAAATCCCTTTTGTAATCTTTCATCACATTGCTCAATCTTAATATAAATCATAGGATCAGAATGAAGATAATACAAAAGTTTGTAAGCTTACAAATTTATCTGATCATCTCTATAGATTACTTCATTTATTTAACTATGTTGCATATTCTATCCTAAGAAGTTATGGAGAGCATTTTAAATTAATTTGCCTTTCCACCAAGTTCTGAAGAACATTTTCTTCTATTCAGTTTTCAAGATACTTGTAAATGTGTTGAATGAAGTAATTTACTAGCTGACTCTTGTCATTCAACAGGATGGATCAGTGCCAGTACTCACAGATGATGTCAGCTTACAGGTGTTTATGGACCATTTGAAAAAGCTAGCTGTGTCAAGCTCACCATGAGAACTCTGATGCTATTATGCCACACAAATATGTTATAGCGAATCCTGAAAGAATTGGCTAGGGGAGAGCTAGCATTAAGAGACAAAATAGATAAGAAACCAAACTCATTTTGATCTTGATGCCATTCATAAGCTGTTGGTTTCATCTAGCACATAGTCACACTATTTATTTTGTATGCAAGATATTACCGATTTTGGATTTTTATTATTATTGTTACTGATAATATAGATTTGTATGTGTGTGTATTATTAGAGATCACAGTACTTGTCGACGCTTCACGGAAAGGAGAAGGCAGTATACTATTGTATTGCAGTATTAAATGTAATATCAGAGAAAAAATGAGGGGTGATCCATTTTTATCAGTCGTTTGGTCATTCTTTGATTACATCTTATTTCTAGGAGTGATATTTGTCTGCTTTTATGTTCAGTTTTTGTTCTTTTTTTTTTGTCATGTTCTTTTTGTTGAGGGTTTGGTTTTTTCATGAGTATTGAATCATGGACGCCCTGGGTAGGGCAGTATGTGCACATTATGTTTCAAGTCAACTTGAAAGTATCATAGTTGTCTAAATGTCTTGAAGAGGTCCTGACCTTGGGGATAGAGTCTTACTATAGTTCACAAATTGGTATGATCTCCATCGCCTCGTATTGAGGGATTGAAATTGATGTGATTATGTTGCTTTCAATATCAACCGCAGTATTAGCAGTAAACATTCACCTCTGGTTCCAGTTCCTGACTGTAGTATCCAAAAGCAACTAGTTTGTACAATGGCCATAACTGTTAAATATTCCCAGCAATTAATGTATACAATTTTTCAAGGGATGATATATGTTAATTTAAGTGATCCAAGGGCATTTTCCATATTCTGAAGCTATTACTTGAAGTGCAATGTTTGACCGACTTTTTAAATAATGGCCTGGCTACTTGTCCAACTAACAGTAAACTTTTAAGAGCTGAGGGAGATTCTGAGGATGACATTGACATTGGAGAGGAAGATTTAGGTTCTTTGTGATATAAAGTGTAGAATCTAGCAGTTGCCTTGTTTTAAGTTCCTTTGTGACGTAATTTTACCCACCTACAATGATCCCCGACTCTAAGCCCTCTCTTTTTAAGAGAAAGTATCTTGAATATGAAGACAAGTTTTCTTTTAAAAAGAGGAGGGGAAAGTGTGTACTTTGATCATATTGGCTTATGACTATGTCCACTGATGTGGGACGTGTCTCCTAAATTGAAAACTCTAAATAATGAATGGAAACGGATGGCAAATTGCCACTCCGTGTTACTCTTTTGTATATGTATGTATGTGTGTGTGTGTGTGTGTGTGTTAGGCATGAGAATATGCTAAATGTAATGTAATAACAAGTATTGTATGGCAGGTGAAGGGCTTAAATAAATTTTTCTCTTCCTTTTTTTTCTCTCAATTCTAAGACTCCCCGTCCATTATGTTGTTTCTTTAAAACGAAACAAAACAACCCTTCTTATATTAAGTATCAAAACTATTACATGTAGATAAGATTTATGAATATGCTTTTTGCTGAGTGATTCTTTGCATGTTGTAAGTCATGTGAGTTATCTTTGCATTTTGTTTTAATTCCTTTGTTGAAATGTAAAAATAACACATTCAGTCATTGTGATTTTTGAAAATGTTAAATCAGTGTACATATTATTAATAATATTAGTAATGATAATATCCATGTAAATCACCGAGTTCATGTAAATATGGTGTAAAAACACACTCAAGTGTGACTATGATAATTTAGGGCTAGTGAAAAGGGATTGGAAACATTGACTGTTCATCCACAATTATAGTATCGCAGGGAAAGGTTTCTGGTAGTTCTGGAAAACTATCTTTTTTTCATATTGGACTAGTGACAATCTTTTCTTCAGCCAGATCCAGTTGGATTTCTATGAATTACTAAAGAAAAAAGGGGTGGGGGGGGGGAGAATACTTCATTGATATTTTAATTCTTTTAAGTACTTTTAAATTAAATATATTTTCTTTTTTTTCCCCCCATTTCATATGTACCGGTATCTTCCTCTCTGACTCAAGATCATCATCTTGGTGATTAAATAATTTGTTGCCAACTTCTACCAGTCTTTTTTAATGTATTTGCATTTGTATGAATGATTCAGTGAGGATTTTTCATGGCTTTTTGACATAGATCTATCAAAACAAATGCATTCCACTAGCCTTATATTGGCCTGTATATTTTTATTCAATTCAAACACTTTTTCAAAAGCAGCTCAGTGAAGGGACCTAAGACCATCCAATTGTTCGTCATATCCCACATTTGGTGATGGGATTCAACAATTTTTTAAACCAATAGTGTTAGCAACAGGTAAGGTGACTGAGATGGAAGGGATATTACTTGCTACAAGTGTCACAACTGTCAGTAGAGACAAATTTTAATCAGCAGATTCGTTCATTATAAAATATATGTCTGATGATATGCTAATAGCTAATTTATCATTATCATCATCATCAAGTACCAGGTCTGAGGCAGACATTTGCGACCATGATGGGCCATTTACGTCTATTCAATCTCAGGAAGTTCATGCTATTAGTTTTCTGCTTTTTGTTTGTCATCCAGTGATTTCAGCTCTCCAAATATATCATTCTCTGCCTGCTCGTACTTCTTGTCCCCTCTATTTTTCCAGTCAAGGCAAGATGTTCAAGTGTCCCATAACTACAGGCTTTTTTCTTTCTTTTCAATAATTTCAATGCTTCCTGCCTTATCGATTAAGGACAAAAGTGTTATGATGAGTGGTCTGTAAAAATTATCTATGAGGATGATATTCAGTCATGTAGTTTTATGACGGAATTGTAATAAAGGGAGAGGGAGATCCAAGAAGTAAATGATTATTATTATGAATTCAATGCAAATGCAATCTATTTGGTCTGATGGAAATCAAAGAAAGGAAGACAGACAGGTTTACTTAGTGAGGGGGACAACTCAGTTGCATGTTGTTTGTAATGATATGTTTAATTGAAAATACTTGACAGAAACACAATGGCTTGCATGTCTATAATTTTATCTGACTGTCTCATTTTCATATGAACAATTTGTTGCTTTTTAAAATAATGTCAAGTACAAAAGATGATTTAGAATGTTCCCCACCACCCAGAATGGGCAATTAAAATACAATTTGTAGGGATTAAGTAAAGGAACGAACAAAACCATGAATGTCAAAAATATGGTTTAAATCATCAGCAAAGAAAATTGCTGAGGAAAAAATTTGAAAATTTTTGGGTGTAGTTTCGAATTCAGAATGTCAAGCAAAGCATTGAAATTTCATAACACAGTATCAATTCAAAAAAGGAAAACAAACAAACTATACTACATCTATATGATATTTTTGTCATGCAATGCCCACAAACTGGCTATCTTTCCCCCTCATGGCAAAATGCCTACCTTTCTGAAAACCCAAAACAGGCTAATAGAAGAGTGACAAGAGAAGAAGCTCTTTTCCAACCGTTTGCCAGCTCTTGTGGATGTGCATGAGAGAGATGGCATTGGACTTTCTTTTCACGAGATTCTAGCTCTTGGCTTAATTTGATACTTAGAATGAAATTAAAGGTTTGCATCCATTTATCTTGAAGCACCTTGTTGTAAATGTGAACCTTACAACATTAATTTGTTTGCTGCATTCTTTCAAAGATGATGACAGTGTGATCGATAAGCATATTTCTGGTGCTCAGACTCAGACACATGATTACATAAGAGGTAAGAGATATTCAACCACTACAAGTCCACAAGGTCCTAGAGATTGTAGCTCAAATGATAGGTGTAGCAAATTGTAGACAAAATAAAAGATAAATAAATGAACTGTTCACTGGATGCAGCATCCACAGAGGTACTAAACGTCCACTACAAGGCCAGTCCAATCCCCCCTTTTTTCTCCTTCCGTTTGTGAAAAAAATGACCCATCCAACAAGGGACCAAAAGTCAAAGTCTCCTGCGACAAAGGTAGCTTTGCATCAGAGAGGCCTTGAAGGAGTGAAATGATCTCAACTGATTCATTTCACCAGGTTGATGGCCTTATAATATCTTTGGTCCTATTCTTTATTCAGAAACCTGTTTATTCTTAAGGTCATTAATGCTTTGCTTCTCACATGCTATCCTATGGAGTAAAAATACTAGCAGATGGGAAACTCTCTCTCTCTCTAGTGGTGTTTCCTTTCCAGGATGTGGCCTTCATGACTGCCATCTTGAATTTTTCTCTGTCCTGTGCCATCTTTCCTGCAGTTATGATGTCTGTGTGCAGGTTTTCTTGGATGTCATCTCTCCATCTTCTCTTAGATCTTCCTCTCCCTCGTTTGCTGGGCATTTTTTCCTTCCATTATGGTTTTTTCAAGGCTCTGGTGTCTTTTTAGGTGGCCAAAGAAGGTCCACTTTCCTTTCTTTATTGTTGTTGTGAGCCAACATGAACCCTAGTGCTTATAATTAAAGGTAAACCCATTTACTTAAATTAACTGAAAACAGAAACTGATTATGCCTTTGAATGGACAGACCCATTACAATAAATAAGAGTTCCTTGACTACTCTTCATGAGGAAAGGTAATTTTTTTTTACATCCATCGACCTTTTCGGCTTATCTGTCATTGTGACGCACTCCTAGGCTAAGGCTTATTTTTGTTGTCGGGGAAGGTTTGGTATTCCGTTATACGACCGAGCTGGAGCAACGAGGACTTTCAACCTAATTGGAGAAGAAAGCTGCGGTTATATCAGGACTCATCCGTTTCTTATCAACACATAGAACGATGGGGCTTGATCACGACCGGATCATCAGATGATGCCATTATACCAAGGCTTATTTTCTTTTATATATTTAATTTTCTCCTGTTTGCTTGGGGAACGTTTGGTACTCCGTATTAAAGCAAATTGCTGGCCAGTCGCTGGATGGTACGTGGTACGTTAAACAAATTAAAGAAACTGAATATATTATGCCAAGAACATCCAGTCGGTTCTAATTGGATAACGTAACACCAATTTTTGCTGAGGGTAGGAGTACGATATAATTAAGGAGACTTTAAACATCCAAATATGCTGAGGGCCTCTTTTTATAACAGCATAATATGAATTAAAAGAAGCCCGTGATTGCCTTACTTGCATAGGACAAGAAAGAAAGAAGTGACAGGCCTTGTCAGCGAAGATCAGAAAATCAGACGAGGCAACACATAGTCGGAGAATAGCACTGGAGGCGGTAAGTAAGGATTGCAATGGAGAAGGATAAAAATGGCCGACGGAGTCTTTTTGATGAAATGGAGAGGAATCCATCAAATGGTCACTTCCAGAGTTTACAGCTTCTTTAAAGTCTTTTGCTTACGAACTTGGGCAAGTGTATCATGAACCCAGACTTGATGTAATTTGTCCCGTACTGACTTGAAACATGATTGTTTCTTCTTATTCTTCCTCCTCCTCCTCCTCCTACTCCACCTTTTCCGTCTACTCTTCTTCTTCTTCTTCTTCTTCTTCTTCTTCTTCTTCTTCTTCTTCTTCTTCTTCTTCTTCTTCTTTTTCTTCTTC
>JAOWAY010030689.1:0-12207 GCA_028565895.1 Goniobranchus geometricus
ACCCAATTTTGCATGCACACAGGCGTGCACAGATACGCAGAGAGACAGAGACAGACAGACAGGTCAAAATATTATGACATAGATGGCAAAAAGAATTAAATTTGGAAAGTTTGTCTGTATTTACAAAGAATGATGCCAGAGTTTCATAACAGATATTGCATTTTACATGTGCACCTAGAACATTGATTGTAAAGACGTCTCAGCCATTGTGTTTTTGGGTGTGTTTTTATTATTTTTTTAAAAATAAATTTTGTAGTCTTTTCTACCGAAGAGAAAAATCAGAAAGAAAATTGTTTGGTTTTTATTGTTTTCTCTTAAAAGGATCCAGTGCTGTTTTCTGGAACCCTGAGGATGAATCTGGATCCCTTTGACTCCCACACGGACGAGGAACTTTGGTCTGCCCTTGAACATGCTCATCTCAAATCATTTGTTTCAACTCTGCAAGAAGGTTTAATGTTTGAATGCTCTGAAGGAGGAGAAAATCTGAGGTATTTCTTTAAGATTTAAACCAACACTTAAAATTGTTAATTTCAGACAATGAGTACTGGTTTCAAATTGTTCCAGATTTTAAACCTTGCGGCTGAGACAATAAGATGCCTTATTTGTGAATTTAAAGTGTGAATTCACCTTTCACTTGTAAAAGATATTTATAGGAGGGCTGGCAAGTAGTAGAATCTATGTCCAACTCTGACAGAAAATATAGTGACATTACAGTAGAAGTTTTCATGTTCAATTATAGTTTTGAGCAGTGGACTTCAAGTATTAGGGGAAATATAGATATGTCCCGGATAAGACATACTGTTTGAAAATCTTTAAATCAGAGAATTAGGACAAATTTTGTTCTGTTGTTAGCCCTTTAAGTACTCTACATTGGCTGTAAAATTAGTACTTCAATAATTGTCTCGCTTGAAGCTCAGTAGTTATGAGAACAGTTCTAAGACTGGTCGGCCTGGTGTCAGTACATGGACTGGGTGGGCCATTTGAGCTTTGCTTTACCTTACGGCTCATGTATGGCAGCACCTAAACATGTCAAAATAGCAACTCGCTGATATAACCTACGATTTTGAAAAGTGATGATAAGTCCACAAAATAATTAAAGTGGTTGAATGTGTTCTGTGTTTGTAGCATATAATACTTTATGTGACAGCAGCAGATACCTTCATCTTGTCTCAAGTGGAAAACCACAGAAAAATCGAGGTTAATGAGAGTGACATAACAATAGAGGGAAAAATGTTACTTGAAACAGAAGATGAAGATTTCAGCGGATTGGTTGAGAATGATGACAATGACAGTGCAGTTAAATTGTCTTTGGATTCTGGTCTTAATTTTGTAGCATTTAGATAAACCAGCGCAGATTATTTGTGAACAAAATTTGTTGTTGTTTAAATCCAGTGGTGCTTGTTGCTTATCTTTCTCATCTTCTTCTTTTTATTCTTTTAAAATCAAAATTTGTTCCTGGAAGATGTATGCACTGGTGGGTTAAAGTCTGAGATTATGGTACTTTGATGTCTTTTTTATTGATGCATTTGTCATTATCAGTAATATGTTGTGTTGTTCTTTAAGTGAAATATTAACAAGGTTGAGAAACTAATTTTGTTTTGTTTTGTGTTTTTAAATGTCTATTCATATTTCAATGGAAAAGTCGGTTTTCCTAAAAATATTTTTTTTCTGTTCTTTATTAATGATATTGGAAAAGAATTATATTATGTACTGGCATGTTTGTTCAAATCCAGTGAAATCAACTCTATTTCATATCATCATATCATCATCATCATCATTATTATTATTATTATTATTATTATTGGAAGACCATTTTTTTTTTACTTGGGTAATATGTCCATAACATGAATATGCCACAAATACTATTCTCATGAAATTTGAGTTATTGAGTTGAAAATTAAAGTCTCATAATGACTTAGTTTATTCTCCTTTCATTTCTAGTGTTGGACAGCGTCAGTTGGTGTGCTTGGCCCGTGCTCTACTTCGCAAGACCCAGGTCTTGGTACTTGATGAGGCCACGGCAGCTGTTGACCTGGAGACTGACGACCTCATCCAAGCAACCATTAGGACTGAGTTTGAAGACTGCACTGTGCTGACCATTGCCCACCGGCTTAACACCATCTTAGATTACACAAGGTGACACAAGGAGCATTCTTCAGAATTAGCTCTGACCCTTTTATCACTAGCTGCCTTTACTGACCACTGTCATTAAATGCATTGAGATGCCTGATACTAAATCCGACGCACCTCATTTTCATCTTTCCAATTCTTTTCTACCACTTCTTGATACAAATTGGTCATGGTTCTTTGTCAGTGTATGGTGCAGTCTTTAACTTACAATTACGGCATGTTTATCGGTTACAAATGTCTACAAGGTGTTGTAGATTAATTTTTTCCGGTGAATAGTATGTGGTGCAGAGACATAATATACTCAACCCCAATATTTCAAATAACTGTAAATCATGGCAAAATGATGGTATATTAAGGGCCCCACACAAAATGCATGCTAAATTGGATGGTCGCCATAACCTCTCCTCATCTCGAATCTGGCTTGGGTTTTTTTCCCCCTCCCATCTGTATGTTGTGGCTTTGCTGGGGATATTTTTCATGCAGAATACAAATATTATTAAAGTGTGTTACTCAAAGCTTTGAATCACATGTTCTGATAACTGATAACATTTGAAAGAGGACGTAGAAGCAGAAAATTATTGAAATACTTTTATTTTCACTAGCCTCAGCCAAGTCCTGGTATTTGGTATCAAATAAACAGGAAAACTTTGGCAATGTGAATTGGAAATGAAAACTGGAAATTAAATTTTACACTTATTTTCTGAAGTCACTAGCCCCTCAGACCTAGGCTGGAGAAAAGTAATATTTGGACAGTCAAACATTCTGGACTGGGATGGTGGTGCAGGTCCACTTTGAACTTTGCCGCAGAGGCCCAGTTTGTCGATGTTTTTGCAAACAGAACCCCGGCTACAGGCCCAAATAGGGTTTGTGTGGTAGCCTGTGTTTAGTTCTTACATTTGATTTTAATTGAAGTGTTTTTAACTGCACTAGTCTCTTTCATTGCATTACTGTTGAGATTATGTTTGAAATCAGAGTTTGATTAAAATTTAAAAAATTCCTTTTTTCAGACTGGTGAAAAAAAAACCAACACCTAAAAAGTAAAAAAAAAAAAAAAAGCATACAAATGAAAACAGCAAACAAACAGTTTATAGTGATTCCTATATTTTTCTATTATCTTGAAAATTTTGGTGCCTGTGATTTTTTAAAACTCCATGATAAAACCATCTTCATATAGTTAAACCAAAAATGCCCTGCAGTCTGTTTGCTAACCTGTGAAGTCAGACTTTTAGTAATCATCACTGTTGCAGTTGGACAAAATCAAAATCTTAGTAGACATAGACAAGGTTCAAGGAATGAACCTTATTTCCCACGTCTTTGCCATAATTCCACAATGGCTTCCTTTGATGGGGGAGACCCTGCTTTCAGTTTGTGAATTTTGTGACTGCAGAAATCTGATGGCAGATCTGTTTTTTTTATATTGATTTTCCAAAAAAACTTAGCAAACTGATGATACAGGATGATCAGTTTTTTGACTCTGATTAAGAGCATGAGTTTAATCTCGGACCAGCACAGATAAGGAGAGATTTGTTGTGCATCTGAGATGAGGAAAGACAGGGTCTTGGGAGAGGTAGGGCAAGGGTCTGTCCATCAAGGCAAGATTTGTGATGAGAGACCTTAATTAACCAGCAAAGAGCCTTGAAAATTAAGGAGGAAAGCTCCAAGACTGAATTATTTGGTGGTTGAAAATCAAGACTTTATTATTTAGTTTGTTTTCCTATTTTGTTATTCATTTATTCAACCTCCTTAGTCATATACCAGCGCATCAGTACCACTAAATCAACCTTAAAATAACAACATTATCTTGGCCATGTTTCTCCACATTCAAGGGTCAATGATTTTCCATTTACTTCAATGTGAAGCCGCACTCAACAAATATCTGAGCAATCTCATTCTGTCTGATACTGTACAAATGTGTATACATAAATAAGTGAGAGCTCTCTTCACATTTCTTAAATGTATTTTCTATTCCCTCTAGGATCATGGTACTTGATGTCGGAAAGATTAAAGAATTTAAAAGCCCCCAGGCCTTGCTACAGGACACAAATTCTATCTTTTATGGCATGGCCAAGGATGCTGGACTGGTTGCAAATTAGCGGGCAAAAGCAGGAAGATTCATTCGCTTGTGGCGAAGAGGACTGGCAGCCTTTTATGCTTGCTAATTTTGTCTTTGAGCGTTGCCCATTCAGGCATTGATTCAATGATGATAATTATGTTGATTATGCTGATATTATATTTCTCATGTTAATACCTGTCATGATTGATGTTTTGCAACATTTTTTCCAGTCTCGTTTTGTACTTGAATCATAGCCTCAGATGTGGGTATCAATCTTCTAAGTCAATGCTTCAGAAAGTTTTGAGGACTGTAAAACTCATTGTTTGTTGTTTTAAATCTAGGTATTACTAATTTGAGAATTTTTAATATGATTGATGTGTGTGGAGCTAAATAAGAGAACTGTTGGATGCATACAGCATGTTCTGAAAATCATGGGTAACTTTTTAATTGAATACGTATTCACCCTCTGTAATACAGTGATGTATAAATTAAATGTTATGTGTGTTGTCATAGGATCATTTCCAGTCATTTCATTCTTGAGAAATTAGTCATTTTCTTTATAGTTTTGACAAACAGGGGGATAAACTTGGACTATAGTGTAACGCAAGTAATAAAGACTGACACATAAGAGTGCTGGACTGATCAGGATGAGAACAGAACTGAAAGAAGGGGAGAGAATATATTAAGTTTTGTTGTTTTTTTTTTGTTTTTTTTTTTGCAGCAGCAGCTGATCATTGAGTAAAGGTTACTGAGAAGTCTCTTAAGTCATGTAAAGATTGTTAATCCAACGCCTTGACCTACGAATCCAATGCCTTGACCCCAAAATCCAATGCCCAGACCGACAAATGCCATACCTTTGTTAGTTTATCCTCCTCTCACACAATAGTCCTTCCATGCATAAGTGATGCACTGGGTTGATGATTGAATGTGGTTGAAAGAGTAACATTGTTTTGTTTTTGTTGTTTTTATTATTGTTTTAGAAGATAGCATCAACTGAAGGAATATTATATCTGTAAAATCTATACATTCATTTTAAAGTTTGTATTATTGTTATTATTATTATTATTAGTAGTCGTAGTTTTGTTTTGTTGTTTCATATGTTTATTTGAAGTCAAATGCTTCTTATTTACCTGAATTCTCTATATGAAACAACTCATTTCCTTTCCTCACCCTTTAGAAAACAACTAATAAACTATCCTTTTTTACTTTTGTTGATAACCATATCTTATGCGAATAACATATACCTTCATGAATGTTGTCATTTATATCTAAGCAAATGTTGTAGGATTTTATAAGTTATCCTGTTGTCATTCATCAATTAACTTTTTATAAAGCAGAAAGTCTCTTGAAGGGCAAATGATATATTTTAGGTTCAGAAATATGTTTACTAAATGCTTGTGTTTTATTATTTTGACTTTTACAGGGTGTACCCCCAAAAAGTGTACGTTTACATTTGTATATAAAATCAGAATTAGTCAGTCAAATAAGATAATCTGTACACCAGTTTAATGTGAAAAGGCACAATTTTTCATTGGTACTTAATAATTGATCATATCTTCCATCCACCACCTGCCATTTTAAACAGCAGACTTGAGCTGATGATTGAAGTTCTCGCTTATTCACATAATTGTATCTGGTGGGATAGCATGCATTTCTCTCCTGATATTCTGTTTGAGCTCAGTCACGTTTTTTGGCATTGGATTGACGTAGACTTGATCTTTAAGATAGCCTCTTAGAAGGTAGTCACAGAGGTCCAAATAAGGACTAAGTGAAGACCAGGAAAAGTGGGATCTTCTTGACAGAAGATGAGCTAAATGAGCTGTCAAAAATTCTATGTAAATTCTGGGTTAATAGTCAAAGCTAAAAGTCGATATGGGTCTAATGATCTCTTTTTCATAATATGTTCAACAGCACAAAAATGTGTTTCTTTTTGTTCAAAATGGTACAAATTGTTTGATTTTTGACCAACAAATAATCATAAACAGTCACTTACAGTTGATTACACTTTTTGCGGGGGACACCTTATATTAAGAAACAATGCAAGGGGAACATGTTTTGTAGAATATTTGTTATTTAAGAGAGGAGAGTCTTCTGTTTGTTTTTCTGTGACGAATCATTTACTAAGATGCCCATTTGGACTTGATTTTGTTTTTGTTTTTATATTTTGTTTAAAATACGACAGCCTAGAAATGCACCAAATATCCTTTTGATTGGCAGTGTTTTCACTGAGAAATGGAGAATATTTACACATTTTTGTGGGAAGATTAACCAAATGTCTTAAGACACCCTTATTAATAATTTTAATTTTGTTTAATGCTCTTGTTATTATACAGGGAAATTAACAAAACTCAAGCCTATCATTAAGCCCCGCTAAGCTATGTAACTGCTTGCAATGCAATCCTTCTCTCTAATGCTTTAAGTCTATATAATACAACTATAATCACAACATTTATATAACAGCTGTACCTGTTTAAAAAAAAAAATTCATTGCTTGTGTGATAAGTTTTGCTGTTCATTTTTGTTTTCTCTCCACTCATGCTTCAACCAAAAGATTTTTACCGTCTCTTGACTTGCATGTGCTTATGTTGCTTTAATATAAGGATAACAAGATAATACTCTTTAGTTCCCGTGACATTTTTAATTGCTTTGTTTTACACCATGTTTCTTATTTTGACCAATCAGTACATGTCATCTTTTGATTTGCTTTTTTATTTTAGTTTTGTTTTGCTTTACTTCACTATTCTTGTTGATCAATCATATCTACTTCAAATCGAGGAAGGATTTGTGTTGAATTGAGCAAAGACGTCAGTCTCCGAGGCAAATAAGTGTTCATTGTAAAACATTAGAGTGTTCTATCCATGTCTTCACAATTACTCAAGAATTCATGTTAAGGTGATGTTGGGAATTGCTTGTCAGGATGTCTGTTATTTGAGCAATTAGATAAAAGAAGGATGGGAAAACTAAAACAGTGATCAATAGATTGCCTCAGGTTTACACTAAAAAAACAAAACAAAAAAGAGCTTGTCTTGTCTTCTGTACGATGAACGACATTATCAAGTATGAAACAAAGTTAGCAGTGATTGTGTTACTAAGACCGAGAATAGTTAAACCATTTTGCATGAATAGAACAAAACTTCTACTCACTTTAGTTGAAATGTCAGTTGATCCATCCCTCTGTATGTTATTTGATCATAGCAATGATGACCATTTAATCCAGGCACAAAATAAACCAAATAAGGTTTTTGCTACCTCAGTCTCATGTTTATTTGAAGTAACAGTCAAATCTTGTATTTCTGTATTGCAAGCTTGCACAACAAAAGGCCAAAACATTTGCCAATCTAAGACAAAGTGAAGGAATTGTCTTGTCTTTCCCTGTACTTAATACTATTTTTAGTGGAAAGCCTCCTTAAGGAGGGGGCAGGTTCTGGGACAAAGTTTTTCCCCATACACTATGCCAATTTGTCCA
This sequence comes from Goniobranchus geometricus, assembly GCA_028565895.1. NCBI lineage: Eukaryota > Metazoa > Mollusca > Gastropoda > Nudibranchia > Chromodorididae > Goniobranchus > Goniobranchus geometricus. Next base: position 7,650 of record JAOWAY010030689.1, read on the forward strand.
CATTTTTCATGTATGCTTTTCAAATTTTGCACACTTCTTATTTGATGCAATATCTAAAAATAAATAGGAGTTTTGGTTATATATAAAAGTTTCATTAGTATGAATTTTTGAAAAAAAAGGGACAAAAATCATACAAAAAATTCAATTTTCATGAAAGTATAAGACATATTGAAAAGTTCTTCGTATCATTTTAGTGTTTTGGTCCAAGAAACATTCCCACCAAATTTCATTAGGACATCTTCAGAAACAAAAGAGTAGATCCATACACAGTTAGAGACAAAATATTATGAAAAACCTCCGGAAACACCACACAAAATGGGCATGAGACTTTAAAACATAGTCGAATCACAAGCCAGACCTCTGTCTTCTTTCTCTGTCTTTTTGCAGTCTTTTTTATTTTTTTATATATGCTTTATGGGAAGCATATTTGAAGGGTCATTTATGCTCCCTTTTTGTTCTATAAGCATCTCTTCCAATGTCTGTGTGTTGATTGACTTTTTACAGCTGCTAGATGCACAGAACCATCATTGAACACCGCAGCTAGCTTTTAAGAGAAGGGAATACATCTTTGCTGCATTGGGACAACACACTTTGATGGAAATGCTCATTGGGATTTTGTGAAGCCTTCAGTTCTCCTTCTCCCCTGTGATCTAAAAAAGTCTCTGACTTTGCTGCTTATGGAGGCAGAGTGTTAGAGCAGAAAAACAGTACCAAACACTCTAGCCTAAGGGCAGTATGGAAGGCGTGTAGTTGTTTTTCTCCAAAATTGATATACAAATCAAGGGACCACCTGTTTGTAAACAATTTGTAAAAAATGAAATATGCACTCAATCCACTTAAATTTACCTGAATCTTCATGAGAAATGATAGTTCTTGATGAACACATAGAAATCCAAAAATGGATTTTTTGGTCGAAAATTGACTTTCGAAGTCCCTGCCCCCTTCTCAACATGCTATAAGCGATATGTCTACATCTTCAATTTTTTTTTTTTTGGTCATTTTTCTACCCATTGTCCAACAGCAGCATGTTTCAGTAATAGTCAATTTCAGTGTATATTTTTGTATTTTCATTATATCTTCTTTGTCCTTTACAATTGCAATTCTGTTTACTTTGTTAATATATTTTCCAAATAGGAATTTTTTTCTCAGTTGTCACCATGCATTGTTTTCTTAGATCACATCCGTTTTCTTCACCAGATTTTGCTACTTCAGCAAACTTTTCTCTGTCGCCTTTTCATGTGAATTTATTATGAAAACTATCATCAGCATATCTTAAGTCATCAGATCGTAATGTTTCTTCTTCTAGACCTAACCTGATCAAATGTTACAATGTTTTCATAATTGATTCACTGTAGAGATAAAAAAGGTGGAAGTAGACAATGCTGAGCCTCTTACGTTATATGTAGTATCTTCAATAAAAGAATTTTAAACATCATCATCATGTTTTGAATCTCAAAATGAAGTTCAATAAGTGTTAAAATGCATACAGCAGAGCTTTATACTATGTGACATCCCCATAATAGACACTACATTGTTGTCTACATTATCGAATATTTAGATTCATTCAAAACATCTTGTCTGGTGAAAATGAAAGAACAGCTGATCCTTTACATCACTTGAGATCCCACTCTGTTCAAGAACCTTTGCTTTCTGTCTTTAAATGACTTTTTCTGAAGCGGGGACTCCTCTAAAGTTATATTTTTAGTCTGCACTGTCACTGAAATGAGAATGCTCCCAGACAGAGTGAGTGATGGGAGATTTTTACAAGTTCCTTTATCACCGGTGAAATTGCCATTTAATTTGAAATTAATCTGTTCAAGTTTTGTTTATTGTTTTAGTTAATTTGACAGATACTTTTTTCACTTTTAATTTTATCAATATGGATATATACATACATACAGTAACATTTTCCTATTGGATTTTGTTGGGTATTAAATTGGGAAAATCTTAAGCTTTATCTACCTCTGCAGTGTCTTCTTCAAAGATTAGGACACAAGATAATTCTTTTGAAAGATGTGTACGTGCCTCCATGCACAACTCATTTTCTTCATTTTTGTACCCTTTTAAAAAATCTCTGAAGCTTACTTCAGTGATAGCTTCTTTCATGTCTGTGATGCCTGGTTCTTTGATTGGTGTAAAATAATTGTTTTAACCTTGAGAATATGACATAACAAAATTTTGTCTCCTGTAAGCTGTGGTGGTTTCTCGATTAAAAAAAAATAAATTTTTTTTATTGTTTTTTTTAAGATTTGATACATGGCATGTTGTTGTGTGTATTTTCATTTTGGACAGTTTACAATACTGCCTTTAGCCCAGTCTTGAATTGACCATTAGTATGCTATTATAAGACAAATTTTAATAAAAGAACACTCTACATCAACATATTTTTGCAGCTGATCAAGATGTACTGATCTTAAAAATAAAAGTGAGTGGTTTATTATGGCTATAGATTGACTCCCTGTGTTCTCAGCCACAAGCCATTGGTGTTGCATTAAAAAGGTGTGATTTAAACAGCTTAATTTTCCTTACAGTGGATAGAATTGGTTGAGAAGACATTGAATCTTCTACCTATCTTTCTATTTGATGTGTACAGATTTTCCTCAGATTGTTGTCAGTTATATGACAATCTACACCGGGTTCTTTTTACATTTTTTTTTTCTATTATTTTCCCATATGGCTCAGGATATTAATTTGAAAGTCTACATTTGTCATATCACATCATTGCCTTTTTGAATGCTTTAAAGCGTTTTGCTTTTTTACGCCTTTTTTTCTCTTAATACCGAGCATGAATATTCAATCTGTCATTCCTGTGTGTTTTTACGTTATATTGCCTTAGTTATGTAATTTCTAGCTTTTATTTGAAAACTTCATATTTTGTCGTGAGATAAGTTCAGGATGAATGTAAAAGCAATCTTTAGAGTTGAATGCTCTGTCTGGGATGACTGATGGGGTAAATGGGCCAGCTATTGTGCAGGGAACTTCTTCTGCTTATTTCTTTAGGGATCGCAATAGTGAATCTTCACTCCCCCAATTAGCCGTGTTTAATGCATATTTCTCTATCAAATCAAAGACCTTCACATTTTCCTTCTTTCCATCGACTTGCCTTGCTTGGTCTTCCCCCACCCCCCTTCCCCCCCTCACTGGATATGTGATCCTTTGCATGCTATTATCGTACTTACCTTTCATCTGTCCTTTGTACTTGCTGTTTGTGTGCATTGCATAACTTGAAAACACTATTGGAGTTACCTGCTATCTGAGTAGACCAAGTACTTTTGTACATAAAGGATGGTAAAAAATATTGGCTGGTCATCACAGTGTACAGTTTTTAGCTTGATGGCCATTGTTGAATATTGGATGGAGGGAGGGAAGTTTGTCTTTTATAACTTTTTTTTTCTGTAAATCATCTGTCCCTATGATAATCTTTTTTTTTTTACAATATGTATTTATGCTCATTGTTTATGTTTAAGTGCTTCTTTTCCTCCTCCTAAACCTTTTTTTTTTGGCGTCATCTCTTCTTTTTACTAGCCTATTGCCGTACCTTTTTATGAGCATTGAAATGCCCTAATAGAGTTGAAAAGACCTCTAAAACACTAATTCAAACAAGACTTTTTCTGCTTCTTTTGTTCACTCTTTAAACTATTGCTGTACTTTTTCATTGGCAGTGAAATGACTTTTCATAGATTTGATGGAGCCCTAAAAACACCCATAATACAAACAAAACTTTTTCTGCTTCTCTTTTCACAATTTCAGCAAGCCTTTATTGTCTTGGTGGCCCGGTAGGTCGGTTGGAAGAGTGGCTGACTGCCATGCAAGGTGGCCCGATTTCGAACCCAGCTGGGCAGTAGATTTTTTCCGGGGCCCCCTGTTCACCCAGCAGTATAAATGGGTAGCCAGGTCTTTCTGGATTTGGCGGAAGTAAACTTACCACATTATGCCGTATGCCTAGTATAATTAGGGCTCTATCCCTAATTCCCTTATACTCAGTAGTGGCTGCGGGACTAACTCTACTTTAGACAATCGCTTCCTAATTGTATCATTATTCATCACGGTCAAGCGCTTTGTGCTTTTATTATCAATACTGAGTGCATATCAAAATTTAATTGAAATACATAAACATCTCTTGGGATGGTATTTAATTTCAACATTTTCCTAAACCATTCATGTCGAATTGAGTACTGGGCTACAGTCACAGAAAAACCTTGTTAGATTTACAATCCGATACGCCAGAGAGGTCGTTCCTCTTTACGCATCTTGTGAGGTTGAGAATGGATGGTTGTCCCATTTCCTGCCACAGGGTTAAAAGATGTAAAGTCTGTGAGCCTTCTCTAGTGCGGTGGGTGGTGATCAGTTTGTCTTAAATCTTAACCTTTGACCTTTACGTTGTCAAGAAAATATTATATCAACATTTTTTTATTCTTTTGTTAATCCTGAAATAATTTCAAAACCGTCCGTTTTTACTTAGGATCGTAGAAAAGTATTATTAATTCTTCTTCTTCTTCTTCTTCTTCTTCTTCTTCTTCTTCTTCTTCTTCTTCTTCTTCTTCTTCTTCTTCTTCTT
>JAOWAY010030800.1:0-12207 GCA_028565895.1 Goniobranchus geometricus
AAAGTCAAAGAACAATGTGTCAATCAAAGTATATTCAAAGAATTTGGGATAGATTTGGTATGCAAAATTGCAAACCAGGACTCACCCAATGTGAAATGAAGACAGACTTATGTTTTCCGAAACCTTTAAAGAAATATGAGCTATCCAATATCAGTGAACTATTGGTGCTTTGACATATGTCTTTCCTTTAATGTGACAAAACTATCCCAATTCATAACATGTGCTACACTATGCCTCATAACTATGGCACAAAATACTCTTAGATATTTAAAGGGTACTGCAAGTGAAATGCTTCCTTTAACTGATCTGAGGAATCAGAACACTTTGCAATTAAAGTCACTTGTTTTTGTGATGATGATTGGGTAAACCCCAGAGATTGGAAGAGTATCATCCTTATTGATTCAGAATCTGTGATCATAATCATCTGATTACATGGAAATCAAGGAGGCAACTGACAATTGCTCTTTCTTCCTGTGAAGATGGTTTTCACAAAATGTGTACAATAAGGTAGTTTAAAACTTAAACCAAGCATATCTTTTAGCAGGCATGACAAATTGTTCCACGTGAAAGAGATAAAAAACTCAAAATCGAGCCATGGGCTTGAAAACTGCATGTTCTTAACATGTTTTAATTGCGTACATGAGAAATGTAGACCGACCCCATTTCCCTTTTTTGCATGGTATTAGGAAAAAAATTCTTCTGTCTTAGTCTATCAAATTTCATAATGTTTTTTCACCACTACCTTGAAAGTAGAAGTAAAAAGTAAATTTCAATGCCAGAAAAAAAGTTTTTTGATCATTTGTTAGTGTGACATAATGTGTAATGTCCAATTGATTTCATAACCTTGTCAGTACAAAAATTCTGATGCTCAAATGATAGGTCAAATTTTCCACATCAGACTGAAAGAATATTTGTACCCTCAGACATGTTAGAGGAGTCACATATTTTGGAGGGCAGATTAACTTCCACTTAGTAAAACTATATACTGTGAACCGCCATCATTTGTCAGTCAGACAAGACAAGAAGTGCTGGGATTACCCGCTGGGGTGCCCATAAGGGTGATATCTGTTTTTAAACATCTGAAAAGCCTGGATGTTCAAACAAAATATAGGCCTTGATCAGAATCCAGTTGCTTGATTTTTCTGTTTTGTGTAGGCTTTTTCTTTTCTTTTCTTTCCTTAAAATTTTTTTTTTAAATCGCTGAACTGGAAATGCAATCAAGTAATAATCTTAAAACAATGAAACATTTTGAGAACCAAGGAATGTAACTGCCACTGTCCAAACCTGCAGGATGTTTTGCCTTGATGTGGTCAAAGAACCTACAAGTTTTAAAGAACTTGCATAACTTGCAGGTCAAATTTTCTGGACCCAGGTTGACCAAAGTCCACACTAGAGATTTATTTTAAGACATGATGATTGATGCACTGATGAAACAACCAATCGTTTCGTATCTGCTAAAATAGTAAACATGCCTTAATATTCAAAGTGCCATTTTTGCTTATCTTGGAAGTTTACAAACAAATGCTTATATGTGTTTAAAAAGACAGAGCTGACATTTGCACCCTAAGGTGCGAAAAATGACACTTTCAAAAGTATGAACTGCCCATCCCCAATAAAATCACCATTTGAGATGCCAAGGTGTCCACTTCTTGAATCAGAGCTGCCTAAATTCCATATGGACTTATGCTGTCCTTGCACCAGCCTTAATTGAAAATTGCTATTTCAATCACCATCTTGGGAAAACGGCCTTTGAGGAAATGACAGGTAACAAACCAAACCAGTCAAATATGAACATCTTTTGTGCTTTGCTTTGAACCAAAGCCCTAAAATGCCTTGAAGCTAGATCTGAGAAGGGAAATCTTATTGGGTGCGATAGGGACAGCTTTGCCAACCTTACCGCTTCCCTGAGAAGGATGTTGTGAAGAGGAAAAGGTGAATGACCTTTTTAGACAATGGCAATGCTTTTGACTCAATTGATATCTCAAATTCAAATGAAAATCCATGTATTGAAATTGCAAACTTTCCCATCACTCATAATAGAGACAAAGAAATATTTTTTTCAGATGATGAACAAGTTATAGGCCACACACAAATGTTGACAGTCCTTTTACTTCTACCAAATTTAATGTATCAGAACGATAAAAGAAGAGAAGTGTCCACAGCAATGTACCATTGTAATTTGTCTAATAAAGATTATTGAAATTTCATCATTCATTATTGTTACAAGGTAAATTGCAATGTTGCTCAAGTGCACAGTGAAGCCTTTTCTTCTGACGATGCTGAAAAATGGCAAGACGCCATGAAAAGAGAAATGTGCTCTCAAGAGAACGACACTTTCAAAGTGTGCCTTGACCCCGCAGAGAAAACCAATAAAAAGCAAATGGGTTTACGCTATTATCAGATAAACATGACAATGAACATTTCACAGGCTCATTTTGAGGCCAATGAGTATTTACAAATTAAAGGCATTAATTATTGTTTTCAATCATATTACATCCAGGACAAGGCATCCACAATCAAATGGGCAGGCAGAACAAGCAGTCAAAACGCCAAAACAAATTTAATGATCTATAAGTCAACACCTGTCTCTGACATTTGAATCAGGTCAGCAGAACTCGCTCTGGGAAAAAAGATTGGGACAAATCTGCCCATACTTCCACACAAACTTATCTCCAAATATGGGAAGTCAAGTGAAGTGAAACTAAGAATGAGAAGTATTAACAGTAAAAGTCAACAGCAAAAATATTTCAATCAACATCATGGAGCTAGAAACCTGTCAATATTAAATATTGGTGACCGAGTCTTCATAAAATTGGAAAACAAGAGCAATGGACTCTTCTACAAACAATTATGGAAGAGGTTACATACAGATCATACCTCGTTGATACCTCCAAAGAGGGAAGAGTGCATTTCAAAGTTGCAACTACCAGGAAGTGGCAACAACCTGAAAAAAACATCGAGTACTGCCCCATTGGTGTCATTCACCCAAACCATTTGCGCACTACAACCAACCACAGTTTGAAGTCATACCCTCATCAGCTGAACAACAAATTGACACCAGGACAAGTCTAATCCACCAACAAGCCCAAACCCCATGGCTGCGTTGTGTAAGGGATCACCAATGATCCAGCAAAATTGAGATAATCCACAACAGCACCAATATTCACCACAGCAATGCCTACAACAGGAGTCACCGAGCTATGACAACCGGCATTACTCCAGATCAGGCCAGCTCATCAAGCAACTTGACAAATATAATGATTTCATCAAGCATTAAAACCACAAGTGTAGGGACCAGTGGTCTATTTGCATAGGGTCATGATAATACACTCCACAGAGCAGGCCACATAGCCTGTAGAAATTGTGTTTTGTTGTGTTGAATTGCATCAGGATCAGCGTTCGTCACAATTTTACACCTTCAAATTTTACTTTGTTATGTTTAGGTTTAGACAATTTTGTCTTTTTACAAGCAGTTCATTATAACTATTTCAGAACAATAGAACCTATTACAGTCATTTGGATTATTTACAACTCTGTGAATTGAAGAACTACCGAAAGCTGTAGTGGAACATTCCTGACATAAAAGCAAAACAAATAATTGTTAACACTGAACACTTCCTCAGCATTACAATTCAGTACTGGTACCTATTCATGAATAAACTTCAGTCTGCTCCAATTAATCAATTCATACAACCTGTAGAACACTAAATAAATGCTTGATCAGTGCTCCACAGGTTGGATGAATTGATTAAGTGGAGCAGAATGGAGTTTAAGTCTTAAAAGTGAAGAAGTCTAACATTGGCAAAAGGCAACTTTAGTGAATCCGAAAACAACTTTCAAACTTGGAAACCAAGAGATCCCAACAGTTTCTGCTCAACCCATAAAAAGCCTAGGAAGATGGTATGATGCATCCAAAAAGGAAGTGCATTGGATGACAGAATTGACTGAGGAACTCAATATGGGACTCAAAGGGATTGATAAGTATTCTGGAAAAATTCAAGCAATGGATACTGAAATTCATACTGATCCAAAAGCTGTTGTGGCCTTTAGTGGTCTACGAGATAGCCAGCTCCACTGTTGAAAAGCTAGAATCCAAAGTCAAAAGCTACATCTGGGAATGGCTCGGCCTGCCACAGTGACTGATAGATGTAGCCCTATACTGCAGGCAAGCTAAGCTTTAGTTACCACTGAGGTCACTCAGTGAAGAATACAAAGCAGTCAAATCTGGACTCATATTTAAATGTTCCAGAACTCCTGTGATGAAGAAGTCAAGACCACTGAGCCGTCTCTGAACGCTGACAGAAAATGGAAAGTAAATTGACACTGTGCAGGATGCCCCCAAAGCCTTGAATATCAAAGAAATCATTGGTCACAATCAGAGAGGATTTAGAAATAATGTAGAACGCTAATGGTCTAAAGTTCCACTAAAAGAACCAGACATGTGGTGGTCTCAGAAATCAGGAGAAAGGAAGATGAAGCGAGGATGCAAAATGCATTCCAGCAAGCCCAGAAGAGCAGTGGACAACATGGGAAGATGTCATGTAAAGATCCCTTACTTGGAATGAAAAATGCATATAGCACCCCTGAAACTAAGCTTCATCATCCAGGCAACATATGATCTATTGCCAACTAGAGCCAATCTCTCCAGGTGGTATATAGAACAAAAAATGCTCAATCTGAAAAATGTGGAGGATGTGAAACCTTCATTCTAAACGGTTTCAAGTTTGCCCTGGCTACAGGCAGATATATATAGAGGCACAACAGGGTACTTTCCACCATTACAGAAAATATTGCAAGCTAGCATAAAGGCATCAAGTAAAATTGGCAGAAAACACTACTTTCTCAAAGAAGGTACCAGTACTGCCACCACCATTAAAAGTAATGTAAAACTAGATGGCTGTCTCTTTGGAGGTACCGATGACTGAATGATAAGTGTTGACCTTCCAAACCAATGGGGCTACCCACCCGAGGTCAAGGAATCAAGGCAAAAAACAGACACTGTACTGTACTCTCGCTGATTGAAACAATTTTTTCTCATAGAACTCATGAAGCCTTATGAAACAAAGCTGGAAGAACAAGCTAAATATGAATGCTTAGTGCATGAACTGGCAGCTAAAGGCCACACGTTGAAGGCTCTTCGCTGTCAAGGTAGGATCACGAGGATTTAAACGCAATTCTATGTACGCCCTGCGGAGTCATGACCTCAGTGTGGCCTGGTCTCCAGAGGGTATCAGAAGTTATAGGCCCAAACATCCTCCTGAGGGGGATCTTCTTCTCTGAAGACCTTGCACTGTCTCGCTCAGTATGAGTTTGCAACACTTATGATGGGTGATGCCCAATGACTGCCAGGAAAGACTGGTTGACAGCTAGGAAAGACTGTGGGCTAGCAACTCACATTGCAGCCGTTAATCAATACCTGCTACAAGCAAAAGTGACAATAAAATGCCCTCAGATACCCAATCATGATCATGGAGGGAGTATCAAGTACCACTAGGACTCGACATAGAAATGCCCATCGCACTTCAAATTTGACCACTCCCAGGCACCGTTGTACTTGTGGCAAGCTCTTCACGACGAAGAGGGGTATGAGGATTCATAGGACTAAAGTGAAATGCATGAGCAAAACGGACGACTCTCAGGATCGCACTGGGGAATAAGACGAGTCGAATGAAGACACGCACTTGGTGGCCAACCACAATGCAATTGGCTTCATCCCTGATGTTTCAGGCACAGAGCCCATTGATGAAATAGACGGAAGATGCCCTAGAATACTGTTCCCTCCATCATCCTCAAAAGACTGGGAAAATATTGAAGATGAACTGCACTACAAATTGAAAGAAGGTTTAATTAGTTTAAGAAATTGTGAAGAAGGCTGTATGGAAATATTCACAGACATAATTTAAAAACCAATGCTGTGCAAAGTTTGGAATAAAGAAAACATCTGAAAAACTGGTAGTTGGAAGAAACCGCTGACAAAAAGAGAGAAAAAAAAACTTCGGCAAGAAAAGAACACTCCAAAAAAACAGTTCCGACATGCATCGCAGTCAGAAAAAGTAGGACTCAATATTGTTTGGAAACAGCAATGTTCAAGACAGAGTGCCTTGAGTAAAGCCGAAAAAGTGCCAAAGAAAAATCTAAAAAGCAGAAAGACAAGAGAGTGATTCATCATCAACCCCTACCAGTTAGGAAAACAACTCCTTGAGCAACCCTGTTTAGGAGAACTGAAAGTGACACAGGCAGACCTCAAGAGACACATGGGACAAGTTATTCCAATCGCTGGAGGGGCCAAGATCTTGAACACATGAATGGCCCCATTTGGTCTGAAGACCCAGGAGCTCCAATGAAAACTGCACCCTCAAGCATAATCAAGATGGAGGCAGTAAAAAAGAAAGCAAGCGCTAAATTAGCACTAGGTCAAAATGGCATTCTATACATAGTATACAAAAGATGTCCAAAGTCCAGAAAGCTTCTGTATTGATTGTTTTCAATGCATGGCAATATGGTGACGTCAGTGAACAATGTAACAAAAGATGCAATAGTGTGGCCTGGCTTCCTGAGGATGTCAGAAATTAAAGGCTCAAACACCCACCTGAGAGGGATCTTCTTCTCTGAAGACCTTGCCCTGTCAGTATGAGTTTACAACACCTATCGTTTTGAACTGAGAGAGGGATATAAAAACTTAGAAGGGGATGTCTTAGAATAGTGTCCACTTTTATTATATTCACTGCTGAACTGGCATCATGCAGTAAGAAAAGAAATAAAGTTCCTCATGGACAAATGAACAAGCCTTCAGTCCTCTGCCTTAGTTAAATGTTATTCTTTGAAATGTAAAATGGATCAAGGCAGACAAAACAAACCATACATCACATCAAATGTGAGAAAGCAGATGTTACAATGTAAAAACAATAATTGAAAAGCAAATGTCTCGTCAGTCTCCCAAATGTACATACACCATGAAAAACAAAAACTTGCTCCAAATACAATACCTTCCTCAAAAACAGGTCAGGATGATTGTTTTCATCCATGGCATTATTGGCATGAAATGAATCTGACAAAATGTTTTGAATTTTGATAAGTATAGAGGCAATTGTGTCTTTTTAATAGTCTGTCTCTCATTTTCATCATCATCTGATCCCTGAATCTTTTGAATAAATCATCTTTGAGGTACTTAAAGACAAAGAAAAAGTTTATCCTTATTCTAATGTGTGATTTTAAATTGTTTATTACGAGGATGGATGGGGGTGTGGGAAACAAACAGCCTTCTTGCTCCCCAAACTCATTTTTATGTGCATGACTCATAAGGGAGAAAAGGAGCTAAGATGGAAGTTGAAGCAACTAAACAGTCCCATCCAATAAATGTTTTTGAACGGTTTTTTTTTTTTACATTAACAAAAAGAAAATCAGGCAAAGTCTCAGCAGACTGAAGCAGTATTGCACCATATATAGCACTACCACAGGACAGACACCCAACTGGAGACATCAAAGGAGGAGGCCTCCAATGGACTTGGGGTAACTGAGATGGGAAGGTGGTGAGAAAGAGAAAAAAAAGTGTTGTAACACTCAGGGGATGGGCCTGCTGCTTACCTAACAATGAGGTAACAAAATTGCCTTGCCTCTGGATCAAAGCAGGATGGGGAAACAGCAGCTGCTGGGAACCGTTACACGATTCTGCTGTAAAGAATTTGGCCTTGATTGTGAAATGCCAAACTGGAATTGAAAACTTGTTGCAATGTGGTCTTGCCTTGAGAACAGAGAAGCTTGAGAAAGATGGCGAGAGAAGCTTATTTTGTTTAAAGAAGAGACCTGTGGTCCTAACTTATTCGGTTGTTTTGAGTGAATATGAAGTCTGAGTGATAGTGATTGAAATAGTCTTTATAATGGTGCCGAAACCCGGGAAGGGCCAATGATCTAGATCTATGAACGATCAACAGGCGGCCATGAACTCAGATCATCTTTAGACATAGCATCGTTGTTGAGTTGAGATTTTGCCTCGATCTAGATTCTAGTTAAGAAAAATGGATAGAAAAGGCAAAGATTGATGCTCAAGTAAGACCTATATTTAATGTGAGCAGCCAATCAGATTGCAAAAGTATTAGATGAAAATGAAGCAGTGGACATCTCCTTAGAAAGACACAACTTCATGATCCAGGACTTTAATTGCCGACTGACAGCCTATGATGAATCTCAATGAAAATATGAGCTAACTTTAAATGAAGATGAGATGGCCTCTGAAATTGAGCAGTCAACAGAGTATAAAACTAAAAAAAACCAAACATTCTTAATAGTGCAAAAAAGCTCTAAAACTTTTAGATTTGGACCTACAGTCAGAAAGTGCTTCTTCAGTTCACCAGAACAATAGTTTAGATCAGGTCGATTAAAGGGGCTAACCTGCCCAAACTACAGTATATTACAATGGTGGCATTTTGGAGTTTCAAATCTTTTGGGACAAATTTTCAGTTCTAATCTTGAGTACGACAGATTTATGCAACGTCAATAATTACTCGTATCTATAATCCTTGTTTTGTGAAGAGTAGGTCTTGTTTACAAGGTTTAGCCTTACAACAGACAGAAAAGAAAAACGTAATCATTGCCCACCTTTAGAAACTGTTAGACATATCTTCTAAAGAGTCCTTGTGGCAAATTTACAACCAGGGGCAGGTGCATGTTAGGTCACTTGCTAACCAAGGTATTTCAGGAGGAAACTATGGACTTGTCCTTACGCCAGTGATTTTGCATCATCTGCCAACTGGTGAAAGGCTTGAGTGGGCAAGATCTAGTGAGCGTGAGGAGGGTGACACTGAAAATCTCCTGTCTATTCTATTCAAGGAGATCCAGCGCAGGGAGCGGCCGTCTCAGCTTGACGGTGGTGACTCAGCAGCTGTGGACCATTGATCCAAGTTTCAGCAAGCTGAGATTCATTCAACAGGCTCTGCCCTGATAATGGCAGAGGAAGGTTGGACCTGGCTGAAATAGAAAGTGTGGCATCTGTGGTCTGAATTACTGCGGTGATAAGTGTCCTGATATCGTTGACATCTCACACAATCAATGTATGGAGAAAATTAAGTCCCTGAATTTGTGCTTCAGGTGCCTCTCCAGAGATCAAATAGCGCGGCAGTGCAATAGGAGGTCTTTCTTCTGCCAATTACAGCCTTTAGTGCTATAGAACCTATTTGAACACAATCACTATGTCTCTGATCTGCAGCTAGGGGGAGTAAAGACCACTCTTCTTTCCCTTAAAAGCATTGCCAGTCCTTTCTTCCGGCCTCAGTATGTCTTGACATACACTCACACCATTTCAGGACATAGCAATCTGAAGATTTATCATATGGAAATGTCTCAGTTGGGCAAGATTTTCATCATGAGTTTATATGTTCAGGAAGAGGGATTAGCAATAGGTTAGTGGCTCAGCATACTTTGTTGGGATGGATGCTCTCAGGTTCTTATCATTATTTAAGCAAACAAGTGAAAATAGAAAGCTGACTTCACTCTTTTTTAATTCACAGCAGGCATCTGAAGCTACTATCAGAAAACATTGGGAATTAAGTTCCATTGATATCATGGGGAGGGTCAGCCAGAACATGAATCTCATCTCAAGTTTTTGAAAACTGTGATAAAAAGGTGTACATTTTATGGGCCAGAGATACGGTTGCAGTTTCCATGGAAAAGTGAGGGCATAAAGGAGCAATAAATAAGGATTTCTCTGCTCAGAGAAGATTGGTCGCACTCGACATGTAGTTGTCATGTAACCCAGAGTTGAAAGGTAGGTATCAAGAGGTAGTTACAGACCTAGAGAACGGGGATAATAGAAGTCTGCCTCTCTCTGCTCAGATGCTAACCAGAACCCTACATTTTATCTTCCTCATTGCCCAGTGGTTAGAGATGAAAGTCAGACAACCAATATCTTATATGCCCTGTTTTGATGTAAGTACAAAGGGTGATAACAGTGTGTTGCTTAATGATTGTTTAGAGGTGGGGCCTAAGATGATACCAGATCTATAACACAAATTCTCCTCAGATTGAGGAGATGGACTACAGTTTATCTGTCTGGAGATATTCAGAAGGCCTCTCTGCAAATTGAGTGAATGAAATGGACATAGATGTGCATATAGACTTTTACTGTTTGATGCTTACAATCAGGTAAAAGGCATATGAGATTCAAAAGAGTGGCCTTCGGAATTGCTAGAAGTACCTTTCCTTGAATGCTACCATTACATTGCATCTTGCCAAGTCTGACAGAGATTTACCATCAAGGAGCTAGAAACCAACATGGATGTTGATCACTGGCGAACTGGATCAGACAGTGAAGAGGAGCTCAGAAATGTTGCTTAAATCAATTGCAATTATGATGGCGGGAAAAATTTAACTCACCAAGTGGATTTCTAATGGCCAAAAGGTGAAAGAACACAGGACCTACAAAGGTCATTTTTGTTATCAGGATGAGACTAATGGAGGTCAGTCACAAAAACTCTTAGCCTTGGCTTGGAAAGCTTCTGAAGATTCCTTTCATTTTGATACACATGCATATATATGTATGTGATGTATCAAGCACCAGGGGGTGAGTGAAGTCTACACCAAGAGATCTTTGCTAGGCTTTTATTTTCCCCATACACACAATCACACTCAAGGTTCTGTTTCAAGAAGGATGGAAACTGCGACTGGAATGGGATGAAATTCTTCCTTCGGAAATTCAAAAGTAGCTGAGTGGCAGGATAAGAAAACTTTGTGTGTAAGGAAATCCTTTGCCATTTGACAAATTTAAGTTGGAAAAAGGTAAAGTGCAAACAGTTCCTTGTGCTTGTAGAGGCAAGTGAGAAAGCATGCATCAATCTCACCAGCAAGCATGACCATAGCATTGAACAGAGACTTGTGACTATAAGGGTAAGAGTTCACCCCTCTAAAAGGAAACATTTAAACAACATAAAATATTGAAGCTCTTGGCTGCTTTATTGAGAGCTTTTCTGCTATACAAGAAGGGAAATATTTTTATATATTATAAAATACATACATCTCTCTCTTAAGTGAAGGACTCAATCAAGAGCTACTTGGATTCAATATACATATTTCGTGACAATCACAGAACAATTGCACTTGCCAAGATGTAATCAAGAACCAATGAAATAAACACACATGTATTTATAACATAATATAATTTTAGGAGGGATGAAATTCTCCAACAAAAAATGCCCGTATTGCATCTGAAAATAATAAAAATTTCGCTGATGTATGTTGGAAAAATACTAAGATCTCACTCCTACCTTTCATCCTAGCCATGCTTTGCATTGACCATTTCCTTTACCACATGCCTTCAATGACTCGTCCCAACAATGAAGATTCTGTAATTATAACAAGGACCTTCTAATCGAGATTCAACCAAACAGCTATCCAAACCAACCAACCTAACAGATCTAAACCAACTAAACTAAGTGAAACCAGTTATGTTCCAACTAAAACCAATGACCAATGACTCTATACAGTACACGGAAGTAAGGAAGGGGAAAAAAGGAAACAACTAGCCTTATGGAAAGCAAAATTTAACAATAAATCCAACCTGGTAACTTGAAGAATCAGACAAACTAGATCTATATATACAATGGGAACACATATATCATTTCACAAAACCCATGCAAAAAATTAAATTTGCTATTCAAGAGTTCTGCGTTTTTTGGAGATAGAATTTAAGTAAAATACTCTTCAACAATATGTGTGTATTATTTATGTATGCTTACATTTAATTTATTCATGCATGCATATTCTTTTTAACATTGCGGAGTTTAAGTGGGGCTGCTAGATAGTAAACTCATTTTCATTTACCTAAATTGTGAATTTTATGTATTCATCAAATTCACTGATATTTTGACATTTTGAACACTCGCTCATGCCCAGCTGCCATGTAGACAACAGACAATGTGAGTCTCACAGATTACCATGTTATATATTATCATCAATAAAAAGGCAATAGAATTGAGACCGCATTTGCAGCTTTCATTACATTTCTTTATTATCATGACAAAAAATAGCTGTCGAACAGTAAAAGTAAAAGTAAATAGCCCAAAGCCATGCAAAGTTGATAATTTAATTCATTGTTACTGAAAGACTGAAAGAAAAACAAACTAGATCTATTGTGACTTATTGTGGCTTATTGTGACTTCATGAAGGCATTTGATAAAGTGCCCCACTTAAGATTATTGCATAAAATGAAGATGTATG